>WKFP01013919.1:92890-104891 GCA_011057875.1 Pterocles orientalis
GAAAAGCGTCGACACCTTGGAGGGGGTGTTGCTGGACCAGTCTGTCAGCATCTCAGGAGTCCTCAGGTGCTGGGCGCAAGCACCTTCTCTTTGCTTGTTCCCCTCTTGCAGACAGAGGCAATGCCTTGCTCAGCACGGGTTTGCTGCTTTGCTGTGAGAGCCAGACTGAGTCCATGGTTAGACCCAGCAGGGTTCCATGTCCCTGTTGATGGCCTGACTCAGCAGGGGTTTGGCCAGTCCATTGTCAGTGAGGGCTCTGGTGCATTCCTGGCCATCTTCTTATCTACAGCTGGAATGTTTGGAGACACCACGAGTCGTTGGTCAATTTGCAGCCTCTGGGAAACTGCAGGAGTAGTTCTCCACCAGGGCAATCTCATTAGTTCTGCTGGGAATAACATTTTGTGTTTCCTCTTAACGACACAAAACTACAAAGCATGAGGAAAAGTATCTGTGGATAAACTTCATTTGGCTTCAACAGTTAATAGGTAGAAGATGAATTAATTTTCATCATTTTGGGTGTTTTTTATAATAATTTGAAAGCTAAGTGAAAACAAACCAAAACCAGTGTCTATTAGCCAGTGTGCCTAATTTCAGTCACTTTTTTTTTGTGCATAACAGATTAGATGCCTGCAGCATGACTTTATTCTCCGTATAGTTATTAGAGACAGGCTGGCACGGGGAAATTCTCTCAAACTAAGTTAGGTGTAGCCCTTGACGTGTATCTGCTGTGCTTCACAGACTGAACCGTAACCACAAACTGTGCAGTACAAAGTGAAACAGGGCAAGGGTTAATTCCTGCCCAGGAGGCCAAGAGAAAGAAGCTGTAATTCCTTTTGCCTGTTTCCCCCTAGAGGAATCTGTGTCATTTGGTGTCTTCTCTGGTCAGGTAGCGTTCCTGTACCTCCAGTTATAATTTTGTGGGAGGAAAAAAAAATTTAAAATTTTAGTGTGATTTATTACTATATTGGTCTTGCACCACGAGGTTCTGGAAATTAAATAATCCTAGGGTTTTTCCTGAGTATTGTTCAGGACAAAGCTGGTTGGAGTTGTTCAAAACAATCAGACTTGATCTAACAGCTCAGATCAGGCATCTGGAGATTAATTTCTCCGGGTGTCCCTCTTTCATTAGAAGTACAGCTCACAGTGTACTTTTCTTGCTACAGCTATTTCTCTGTACATGTAAGTAAACACACAGAAATTAAGTCTTTAAATCAGCTGCAGTGCATCCCACCTCCTACGTTTAGATGTGAAATCCCTTGTCATTTGCCTTGTTCTTTAACAGCTTCTGAACTGATCCTTGTTCTTAAGTATGCAAGTTTCTGGAAATTTCGAGTAGCTGTGAATACAGATTTTAAACAGAGCTGTGCCACCTATTTAAATATTATTTTGTTGTCCTTTGCTGAGCTTTGCTTGTGGCAAACTGCAGAACTAATTTTAACGGCAAAATAATCTAACAATCCATTTGGGGAACGAGCATGGCTTAGGAGAGATTATGACATCGATATCGATGTCCGTTATAAGGGATATTGAACAGCTGCATAATCACAAAAGAAATAATTGGAGGAGTGCACCACACACAAACTATTTCCTGGGGCTGATTCAGAGCTTGTGGATCTAATCAAACATCCATCCATGCATAGACATCAAGTTTAATGCGCATGTGCATGAGCAGGTCTTCCACTGCTTCACCAGTGGAGAACATCTGTGCCACTGGAGGAGAAAATGAAAATAAGGAAGAACACCATGTCCAGTATCTGTTCTTTTGCTTTGAAGGTTTAAGAAATCTTTTTTTCCCCCAGAGACAGTAAAGCATAGTGCAATTTCTGTCCTTTGTGTTTAAAAATAATGAAAAATCTATATCCTTGCTCTAACCGAAGTTTTAAAAAAGTAAACTTATTTTGCTCTGTGTTGTCTATGGACACTAAAAATACTGAAATACCACATAAAAATCTTTATAGTTCAAATTTATTTTACATTACATGTTTTAAAAATCTAAGTGTTTTGTTTGGTGTGCCACCCTAAAGAGGCAGGGAATGGAGTGGATGTACTGCCAACTTAGAGGCAGCATAAAACTATTCAGAGAAATTTGAACTTCCCCTTCAGATACTATGTTGTTTAACATATCAGCAAAACAACGCCATGGGGAAACCCCCTCTTTTCAAAGCTGTTTAAATGTTTTTTTCATGCTTCAGTGACACAATAAATCTATTTAAATGTAAATAATGAATGCTAGAAGGCATGGCTATTGGCATTAAACCCACAACAAACAGAAGCAATAAAATTTTGAATGCCTGTCTTCCATCTAAAATAAGAATTTTATATATATATGGATATATTTATACATATGTGTATTTATACAAACACAAGACCACATATATATTTAATCTATCTTTTAGGTAGTGATGTTTTGTTTTGGGGTTTTAAAATAATTATTTCTACATAAATTCCCCAAAAATTAATCTAGTCCATGTCAACATCAAACCTCAGCAAAATCCGTAAAATTTCTTTATGCTAAATGCTTATTTTTCATTGTGAACTTGAATGAGGAAATTGGAGCAGTTACGTTTCTAAGCAAGGTCGAAAACTCCTAAAGGCCTTTAAAGAACAGTAAGAGAGTAAGGGTTAAATTCCCAAGCACTCAGGGAGGACACTTTTTGATCTTGTCTCTCTTATAAATAAATAAATTCTCCTGTTGCCACATAATGAACTCTTACAAGCATCGATGACTAGAACATTAATTCCGTTAACTCTTGTAAGCATTCAAACTCAAAGCTCTATTCCCTTGTCCAGGACTGTCAGGAAGAATATCAGAGTCAGTTTGTTAATTGTTGCGTTTAGGCCTGTCCCTGCCATCTTCTCTCTGTTCAGCCATTTCTGTTCTTATCCAGCAATCGCTCTGGATTGGTAATGAATTATTCATTACCGTGCTTTAACGTTCCAGTGGAACTGCAGTGCAAGTACAGATCATTATTTTATATTTCACCAGTGAAGAGACCGAGATTTTTTTTCCTTACTGCCAAAACGTAGGATTCAAGCCTAAAAATAAGGTGGAAGAGCTTATGAGGGAATAAGACATAACAGTCTAGGAGAGATTGCAGATGGGGAGATAAACAGTGGGAAAGAGAGGACTAGAAAGACCTGACAGAAAGCTAGAGAAGTAGTTGGAAAAAAATGAAAGAAAGGCTGGTAGACTTGGTGTGTGTAACGAGAAATACAGCCTTGATGGCAACGACACAGGCAAGAGACAAAGGAAAGTTTAACAGGGAGAAATAAATGTCTTGAAAATGAATTTAAATGAAGATTTCCCGAAACTAAAGAATTCAACTCAGACAACATGATCTGAAAGACCGTGCTTTTATCCCTAAATAAGCTGTCCAAGCACTGATTCCTTGCTTGAGATCAAGTGCCACCAGCTCACTCATACGCACGCTGCTTACGGCTGGTCCACTTCCTATCGGATTTATCTCAGAGGGGGATTTTTGGACAGGTTCAAAACGGATCCACTTAAGCAGCGTGGGCAATGAAGTCTACACCGTTCAGTCTCACTCTATTATTTAACAAGACAGACTTCCCCAAAAGATGTGGAAGGAAAATAAAACATGTTACAGAAGAAAAGATAAACAAGAAAAAAAGAAAACGGAAGCAGCAAAAGGGAAAGCCAAGTCAACAATGAAGTGCAGAAGAAGCAGATGAAGGCTTTCTAAAATACTTTAGGAGTACATTGGGCAGTTTGCTGCCGTATAGTGAAACACGTTGTACATTTGTCTCTGTTCTGACATTTGGATGTAAACTGGTAAAGGATGCAGTGGAGTTTCAGCCAGCTCAGATGATGGCACTGGTACCTCCTCCCAGTATCTACCAGCTGACACAGCTTTATTCTGTTGTGTGCCGCCTCTTATCACGCAGGGAGCTGAGGAAGAATGAGATATTCCGTTTTCTTCTGCCTGTCTGGCTCCCTCTGATGCATTTTCTTCTGGAGATGCCCTTAGCCCGCGTAGCTCCATTTGTAGCTGTTATCCGTAATGGATAATTGAGCAGATCAAAAGCAAGACACCCAAACATCAGCCCTTCTGTGAACTAAGCCCAGTGTTACCCAAAAAAGCCATGGGAAATTATGACATGCTAGCAAGGATGAGGCATGATATCCAGAAACAAAAGAGCAAGGTATGCTGAATTTGAACAGAAAAAAAAAACAACCCTAGGATCAAAACAAACAAGGAAATAAAAACCTCATTGTGTCTTTTGGACTTCCACTTGAACAGTTTGGAAGTATACCAATGTCTGAATAACAGCTTATTTTTATATTTATTACAGCCTCTCGGTGGCCATTTATAGTTTCAACACCTTACTCAAGTGCTGGAAGGATCCGATCCAGACGCTGAACTCTTTGTCATTTGGCAAGATTATTGCAAAGTATCACACTGATCTGAATAAATCTTCAGTTTACGAGACTGAGGAAGAGAAAGAGAACAAGAGAGCTGAACGAGAACCATCTACAGTCAAGCTGACTGCTGTCACTATTTCAAATCCACGGGCTGCTTCTCCTGAAGGTAAAGCTACTGTGTCTTCTTTCTCGTCTGCTGCTGTAGACACTCAAAAGAAAGCAGATGGGTCAAAATAGTTCCATATGCTTTGCTGTCATAAGCTTAAAAAGATGTTCTGCTTTCAGTGTAAGACTCATGACATTAACTCAAGAAGTAAAGAAAACTAGAAAAAACTATTTATTTAAAAAGATGTATTTTAATTTTGTGTGTCTCTAGATGCATCGAGAAAGTTTTATTTAGGTAACCAAGGTTGTGAGTTTATAGAACACATTGCATAATATTAATTGTTACTTATTGCTGGTTTCGGGTTTTTTTTTTTTGAAGTTACAAAAGTGATATTATATGCTTTGTTCCTACAAAATCTGCAAAAAAATTATGGCTTAAAATTAGGCACAAACTAAAATATTTGTATAAGTAGTAGAAAAGGGCTTAGTTAGCATAAAAGTTTAAAATGAAGAGAGACAACAAGCAAGCTGTTTTTTTTTTTTTTTTCCTCTCTAAACAAGTGGATATGCCAAATGTACCTGATCATTTTACAGATCAAACACTTGTGACCTGCCTCCAGGACAAGTGCTGAGAGATCTGAACCAGCTGCCCCCCCAACTTTCAAACCAGCAGGAATCAGAACTGTACTCAGATTTTTCCACATGCAAACTAAAAGGACAATATCACAGATTTTATTCACACCGTGCAAATAAAGGAGCTCAAACTGCTCTGTGAAAGCTGACTTTGTAAATATTAATAGAATGGAGCATAGCTTTGGCACTGGGACACTGCAGGCTGGAGCAAGAGATCCAGTTTAGGTGCACGTGGATCCTCAGCCTCCTCTTCCTTATGATCTGGGCCCTGGTCATATGCTTGAAAAAAAAAAAAAAAAAAAAAGGCAAAAACCCTTACATTCTTCTTTGAAAAGCCTTTCTGGGTCACTAATGCTACCGTATAGGAATACAGGAATACTGCAGGAATACAGCTAGTGAATCCAATAGAAATACCTGTCTCATAGTCATGGATTTTCTTTGTGTGATAAGTTTTCCATCTCCAGATTGCATGTAGATTTCACAGCTGGTTTGGATTTGTTTGGTATAATGTTCCGTACCTTCATACTTCGAAGGTCAATACAATATTTTAGTATTGGCGTCTACTATATTTCAGACTTTTCAGCTGGTATTTTGAAAGACATCTTTCTATACATTTTTAGACAGGTAACAGTAGCTGTATGTGGTATGAAAAGAAAACTGAGTTATGGCAAGAGAAGAGAAAAAAAATCTTTCTGATCTGCTGTCAACTCTTCAAAGTTTCCTTCCAGACTGTCATGTATGGAGCTGTCTGTGTCAGTTTTTATAGGTTCTTCTGATAGTCTGTACAGTGGCTGTCCCAAACCTTGTTCCCACTCAATTCTTGTTAAAACTAAAATCATCTGTGAGTTAGGTTCTTTATATAAAGATCTGGATCATAAATCACGTGGCAATCAAAGGTAACAGAACAATTCTATAACCTACATTACAGAGCAGTGCAACACAAAAAAATTATTACCACATTTAAAGAGAAATAGTGCATTTCAGTCTGGTTTTGGCAGCTTTTTTAGTATCATCTTTATATCCTGTTTTCAAATTATAAATATAATCATCTTGGAAAGTGCTACCATGATAACATTTCAAGATAGTTTGACACAATACTTGCATCGACATCGTGATAAAAAGAAAATGTGTGCAAATGTAATTCAAGCAGAAAAAAACACGCAAAAAAATGACATTACTTTTGCTGAACTTAAAAGTTGCAGCTACTCTCTAGAGCCCTTTATGCTATGCTTCAGGCTGTTTGTGCTTCGGTAGCTCTGGTTCAAGACAGCCACACTGTGCCCAGTTTATGACTTCTGCTGGTATACAAGAGTGATGCACTGGGCTTTTTAGTGCTGATCGGTCCAAAAGGGAGGAAGAAAAAGAAAAAAGAAAAAAGAAGAAGAAAGAAGAAAGAAGAAAGAAGGAAGAAGAAAGAAGAAAAAAGAAAGAAGAAAAAAGAAAAAAAGGAAAGAAGAAAGAAGAAAGAAGAAAAAAGAAAAAAGAAAAAAGAAAAAAGAAAAAAGAAAAAAGAAAAAGGAAAAAAGAAAAAAGAAAAAGAAAAAAAAAAGAAAAAGAAAAAAGGAAAAAAAAGACCATTAGGGTATACTCTAAAGAAATAACGATGACTCAGTTTTCCCTCTGTAGTAGTGTTCTGGAGCACTTCCAACTTAGATCGAAAACAGTAGCAGATGAGCCTGGATTTAGATGTGGTCTTTGGCTCACACTTAGTTGGCATAACTGCACTATCCACATGGAAACTTCGTGTAGCCTGCGCAGTACAGTTCTATATAAACTTGTGCCTTGTTAGACAAAACTCTGCAACCTTGTGGTACTGCTGAGGAAGTTAAAGTATTATGTGAATGAAATATTTTGATGCAGGATGCTGATTTTAAAAAAATAAAGAAACAAGATGATAGGTTTGTAAAAGGTAAATATTGGTCAATACTGGTCTAAACTGTTACCCTGAGAACTTACATAGTTTTTTTGCAGTTCTCTACAATGGGAACAGTCCTGGTATAATGAAACATTCCTAAGTAAGTTTTATGATTTTTTTTTCATTTGGGGTGTTTTTAATACTATATACAAATAGAAAGAAAGAATTACAAATTGTATAATAATCAAGTCTCTGTAGTCTTGCAACTATAGGGAATTGTGATCTAAACGTGCACACAAAAATATGTATAGTTTTTCTGAACGTTTGCAAATTCTATTTCCTAATAGCAAAATGAATGTTAAAGCTTTGATTTTCAGTAATTAATTTTACACTGTGTATAATCCTTTTTCAGATGAAGCATAATACTAATTTTTCTGTATTTTTGGTGTAGTTGCAGAGCCTTCTAGTACTTCAGAGGACCGTTATCTATCTACCTGTGCATTACAATACAGCTGAAATCTTCAGAGTTGACTAAGTTTGGGGTAGCTATAAAAAAAACCCCTGATCGTGCCTGTTGTATTTTCTCTGAGACAAATTGGTTTGTCGGTTAATTGAGGTCACCTGAGGTCACTGATTACTAGAAAGCACAAAGAGAATCTGATGCTAAATAATTTACTGATCAAGACAAAGGGGGCAAAAAAAAATTATTCTTTTAATCATATATAATTAGGCTCATTCGAGTCATTTTAGCTGATTAGCTGTTTGGGAGATGGCAGCTATCTTTATTATGTTGAATTTTTGCATGGATCTACCTTCTAGGAAGTTTCTTAGACACCATCAGTGAGTGACTGCAAGGCAGTTGTCTTGAGTGCTGAAATAATTATAGGTATATGAAACCAATATTTGCTCATCCAGTAGGTGCATATACAACTTCATAGTGCCAACACTGCCTCAGACTAGTTTGGAACACAGTGTACGGTGTCTTTGTGAATTTGTACTCCATTAATGTTAAACGTGCTGTACGAAAGTGAAAAACAAAAGCATGGAGGATATAAGCTACTCAACAGTTTCTATTGCAGGTTCCCAAATAATCACAAAATGTTCCGTTATGGTGGGACAGAACTCTCATGTTCATAGGATGTACAGAACTGATACTAACTTAATTGCTCAGGATCTTCCTATGCAACGTTTCTATTATTTGTCAATAGAAATGATGTTCCTAAACTATTTATTTTGAAAATTTCAGTCTTTAAATTTCCTTTTGTGACCTAATAAAAACACTTAATTGAATAACATTATTATTAATAACATGATAAAGTATGTCATTTCGGTCTGATGTCCCTGACTGTAGTTAAGCCTGCGGAACGTTCGCTTTGACTGTAAAACCTCAAAGACCATCGGTGCAGCACAGACGTTGTGCTTCGCCTCTTTTTTTCTGTACAGAAGATCTGCCCAAGTGAAAAAAAAAAAATAACATTGCCACAAAATTCCTTCATCCATGATTATTGTGGTAAAACTGGATAAATTTAGCTGATTACAACTGTAAAACAAGTAACTGCTTTTACAAAAAAAAAAAAATCCCAAAAAAATTTATTTGAAGACGGTCTCTGCTAAGAGTTGGCCTCAGCAATAGTGAGAAGGGGGCTTAAAACCACTCTCTTCACTCTTAATTTTAGACCTTTATTGATTCTATATATTATATGCAGAAAGTCCAAACACAGATTTTCACATTCCTCAAGGTATATTTTTTATTTCATCAATAATGAGGTATCTTTGATAAAAAGTATACATCTGCTTGCAATACATTTTACTCAAAACGATGGCATCTTAGTCCATTTGTTCAAGCTAGAGTGCTGCAAGAGCTGGAAAATTTGGGACTAGTTTTGTGTACTAGCAAACAATGTGTGAGGGGGCTTTGGTTTTGTTTTTTATTTTTTGTCAAAGACACAAAGGACATAAAGCCAACCACAATGGAAATGTGTTTAGGGTATAACGATGCCTCACATGACAAGTTATTATTAATATTTTCTGACTTGACGCTACTTCTGCTTCCTGATTTTAGACATCTGATGCAAGTTCATTTTCATCTCATTTCATCGCCCCAAGGCAAATTGAAATCTGACTGCTGCTTATAAAGAGAGAAAGAGAAGAGGACCTGTCCAACGGACTAATGCTAACACGCTATGAAATCCATAGCCACTCCTGCTCCCTGAGGAATAGGTGTGGTGTAAGTATCATGTTGCTGAAATCCTTTTTCTTCAATAAAATTGACAGATATGATTTGAGCATTACAAGACACTGGGAACGGATAGAGGCAATATTAGGTTTGTTGACTTTAGGAATGCTTAGACGTTGGACTGGCTTTTGTCTGGGTAGAACTGAGCACTGCAGTAAAAATAAATGAATAAAGGACAAGAAGCTTCCTCAATTAAAACAGTGTTTTTCCTCTGGAATTTTTTTTCTACCTGCTATTAATTTTCTTAATTAAATTCCCACCAAACTCCTCTGGAAGACTGTTTTTGCTTTGGCTGCAACTAGTACATATTTTGTTCTCTGTGTTGTTTAAACCTCTACCCCAAGCCTTAAGTAAGATCTGACCCTTTTTTGCATCAGTATTCTACCTAAGATTTATTTTTCAGTAACTGTCATTTAATTATTCTTTATATTTTTAGGGAAAATTGCATTCCAAGGATCAGAAAATGGAGGTTCTCTTCCACACACTCCAAGACCTCCTAGACTGTTTGCTTTCCACTGTGTTGTATTTCCAGCAGATGTCCGGCAAGTTGAAGTCTCCCACAAGAACCAGGGGGAGCGATCGGGAGAGTTCTGCCAGATTCCAAGGGAAAGAGTGGGATAGCAAGCGGCACCTATTTCCTTCAGTGGACCAAGACAACAGAAAAAAACAAAGGACAGAAAACCAAACAGATGGATTCCAGATGAAAATTAGGACAAAATAACTTTTTCTTCCTTAGATGATCTGTATGTTAAAGCTCCCATCATCACTAGTGGAAATCTAGGATTTGATCCACTGTCCAGATTTTAGCTCTGATAAATTTTCTGTGATATCTAAGCCTACCTGTACTCTCAAATACCCGAGCTTAGGATACACTGTACAAGGATACAGGAGGATAAACACAGGCGCTGAGTGGCCTGAAGGCAGCTGAAACACACTCCTTTCAGCATAGTTAAGGCAGCAGGAGAACAATTCAGTTCACACTAAGGCAAGTAAAAGGAAGTTTATTCTGTTGCCCAGACTGTGTCTCTCTCTCTCTGAAAAAAAAAAAAGGTTTCTTAGCTATTAGCAAGTTTATTGCTTTAGGTTATTTTGATTGGAATGAAAGGCAAGTTAGTTTTTTTTATTGTTATTTGAGTCATTGCACATGCTCTACAAACCTTGTTCAAGAGAGCTAAAAGACATCAGTTGACTGAACTGCAGTGGCCAAAATTTATAACAAATCAAAAGACAACTTGCAGGGAAAATTTAAATGTTCATTAATCAGACACATAGCTTTGATGCTTTTTTGTTTTGTTTTCAGCTGCAGTGCATGGCATAAATTTGTTTTCCATCTATCGATCAAAACAGGAGAAATTTGTCATTGAAAGGTTTCTTGCAGAGCACAAGCAGGCAACACAGAGTGACACTACAAACCAGACACAGGTGGTCAGTTTTCTTGGAATATACAATATTGAATTGTTCACCACAAAACTTGCTCTTGCAGGATGGTAAGTAGGCATGTGAAATGCTGGGTTACGTATCTTTCAGTAAATTCAGGCAAGGGTAATATCTCTCAGCATTTACTGTTTCTTTATCAATATCAAGTAAAGCAATTAAGTTCAAACTTAGTGTTGGTCATTTTAAATATCACAGTCATAAGGAACTTCTTTTAAATCACCAAACCAATTTTCTACTCTATATTCAATGCATTAGACACAATAATTAGTAAATTTTCAAAAGGTGTTTGCTCTCCTGATTACTACATTCCCTTGAAAAGCCATCGTACAGGGAGTAAGTTTTCATAACTTCATTCTGCATGTTGACTTAGGATATCATTACAGAAAATTTTCAATAGTCTGAAAAATTAGAATTGCTCATAAATCTTACCTGTTCACATTGCTGAAAAATACAATGCAGCAAAATGTACAGGTTTGTAAACAACTACTTTATACCTGTCTCTTTCTGAGTAGATTTTATTTACACTGGTTTAGCATTTTCTGCTACTTCAGCTGCTCATTTAATCTCATAATGACAACATTTATTTTTTTCATTTAGTTTTACTTTTTGCTTCAATACTTAAACTACATGTTACATTGGATTTTTTTTTCCAAACTGAGCAGATGATTTATGAAGTAGGGCGTTACTGACAAATTACCGCACTGTTGTATATGGTCAGTGTGGAGGACTGTTGGTGCAGTTTCCCAGAGGCTGCAGATTGATTGTCTCCAATGGCTCCTGGTGTCTCCAAACATTCCAGCTGTAGATAAGAAGATGGCCAGGAATGCACCAGAGCCCTCACTGACAATGGACTGGCCAAACCCCTGCTGAGTCAGGCCATCAACAGGGACATGGAACCCTGCTGGGTCTAACCATGGACTCAGTCTCCTCTCACAGCAAAGCAGCAAACCCGTGCTGAGCAAGGCATTGCCTCTGGCTGCAAGAGGGGAACAAGCAAAGAGAAGGGTGCTTGCGCCCAGCACCTGAGGACTCCTGAGATGCTGACAGACTGGTCCAGCAACACCCCCTCCAAGGTGTCGACGCTTTTCTCCAGGGATCCAAAGGTTGGTGACAACTTTTCTCTCTCTTTTCTCTCTTTCCTTTCTTTTCTCTTCAGGTATCTCTTGATCTCTCCCTGGCACATACGGCAACACCTTAGAAGTTCTATACCAGCTCCTTTTGGGGCTGTTTAGCAGGTTTTCTGCAGGTTGTTTATTTTAATACTGAAAAGTGATTGCAAGTGCTGTGAGCGGCTGCGGGTTTCTCAGTGTTGTTGGGGATGATGCTGTCGCTATCCCATCGCTGTAAGATT
>WKFP01013920.1:0-35498 GCA_011057875.1 Pterocles orientalis
TGGGAGGGAGCACAGCCCCAGTTACTAGCCCAGGATTTGATCTTAGGTTCAGGATTGAGACCCAAAGTGGCCAATAATCTATTCCATAACATGCACATCATGCCCAGTATATAGGTGAGGACCCTCTGGAAGATCGTCCCTTTTTGGTTCCGGATCTCTTTTGCTCCGGGTCATCTTGCTCCAGGTGGTTGCTCTCCCAAGGCCTTCCCCCCACACCCCGGTCAGCTCTTGGTCTGGGATGCTTGGACTGTTATCTCTGTTCTGTGAGTGTGGTTTTGGGACTCTCCCTGCTCTGGGATCGTTGGCTGGGAACAGGCTGAGCCTTGGTCATCGGGTGGGGGGGCAGTATCACTGCGTATCACTCATTTGTAAATTTGTGTATAGTATTATTTTCAATATTATTGTAGTTTAGTTATTAAATGGTTCTCACCTCAACCCATGAGTCCTTTTATCCCTTTAACCCTTTAATTCTCTCCCCTATCCTCAGGTGGGGGGGGAGGGGAAAATTGGGTGAGTGGGTGTGTGGTTTGGCCCGCAGCCAAGGGCAAACCCATAACAGAAGGACAGAGTACTGAGCACACAAATCTCACTTTTTCAATAAACTAAGATTAAAACAAATATAAACCCAGGATTATGTGTGGGGGTGTTTTCTTTCTGATTTGTTATTGTCTCACTGCTCCTTGGAAGTGTTGGAAAAAGCCAGGACAGCCAGAAATGATGATAAGAGGGTAAGAAAAACAATATAATGTGCAGGGAACTCTGAGTCTAAACTCAGCTCTAAAACAAGCCTGGAAGGCTTTTTAAGTGTTGGCACTAATCATGACTTAACAACAAATTTGGTCCTTTGGGTCTGCTGTCTGAAACCTCAACCTTAACCCTGACATGGAGTTGAACTTCAACAGCAAGTTTAATTGATGGTAAGCCATCTCAGATAACTCTCCCACAAGCAACACCAAATTATTAACATCTAAGAAATGTCTCTCCGCAACCTTCTGCCTGGATCAACACGAACAACTGACACGCTGATCAACGGGACATTGTAGACTGCCTCTAAATACATGCTAGGAAAAAGAAAAAAATAATCTCTATTTCACATGGAATTAAGTAAAAAAATTGAGTAGAAGCCAAAGCCTTAAACAAAACTCAACAGCTTGATAGCCCTGTGTAGCTGGTCACCTAAATTACAGACAGCAGACACAAAAGAAGTAATGAAACACAATGCACAGTCCAGGCCAGTCTCGCCCCTGTGACACCTTAAAACCTGCCATGACCTAAGATCAAACCAAACCCAAGGACTTTCTGTTGGACACAGACCTAGGCGGCAGGGGATAACAACCTTTAAATTATCCAGGCAACTCCTTCTACATCTAGTGCAAATCTGATCGCACAGACTAACGCTTACAAAACCCTTAATCCTAACTCCCCACTGGAGCCCAACTCTAGAAAAGCAACCCTGCCAGACCAAAATTATTAGTAAGAAGGTAGCTGCTAACCACAGCAGTCCCTAACATAGCTCAGCAGCTTGTTATGTACCAAGTAAAAATCCAGGCTCTCCACCCAGGAATGGAACAAACTCCAACCCCAAATGACTTTTAACACTAGAGGGGCTGTTTTTGGCAGACACAGAGGTATGTGTAACAAGGTGGCTGTGACAGCATCTGTTCTAACCTTAATTTCCTTCAAAATCCTGAAAAAACCTCATTCCTAACCTAGTGCAGCATTAGCAGCACAGGCTCACTGATGGTAACAGCACGTGATCTGTGTTTTCCTGACAGAAAACCAGGTCCTTTGTGCCACCCTCTGGCATAACCAAACCCGAAGCCCAGTTCAGCACCAGAGAAGCAACATCTGCCACTTGCACAATACCCTTAAATGTAGCTATACCACTTATTGTATACATCCAGGAGAAACCAGGAACATCCTGCGATACCACAACAAATTCTAAATGCTTCCTAACCTGAGGTGACAAGTAGGTGGCCATCTACAACAACACCAACATACCTCAATAGGTCTTTTAAAAGCCTGGCTCTCTATTGGGTCTAGCTTTAGCATTGCACTAGTGTTAAAAGTCCAGGATTTAATACTGTTGCCATCGCTGCTCGACGTACTTCAAGATCAGGGCCAGAGATGCCAACGATCTCAGTCATTTAGGATGTGTTTCTAATGATTTTGAAGGTGATATAAATCCAGGTCAAGCCTCTTCCTAATAGATCTTTCCTCTATGACCTGGATGTATCTCTGCCTTTACACATAAGACTGTTTTGTTCTCTGCCTGTCAAAAATTGAATATAAAAAGGCAAAGACCATTCACTTGCAAAATCTTCTCTCTATAAACAATCTCCAGCAGATAAAGAGCAGTTACCTATGTTTCAATGATGTTAAATCCAGTGGAAAAAAATCAAAAGTAGCTGCTAAAAAATGGTTGAAATGATTAAATCGTGTGACTATAGTGTCTTTTTTTTTTTTTTCTGACAACAGAACTGTCCAAATGCTTGATTTTTAGATATTACCATACAAAGCTGCTGCTGGCACTAGAAAATTGCTTGCTGTGAGGACATTTCACTTGCAATGAGCTCCTGATACAGACAGCCGGAAACAGAAAACAAGCTCAAGAGCTCACATCCTTTACGTGTTTCTGACAGCGTACTGTCTTACACCAGCAGCACCTCACCAGCACAGGGACGCATTTCTTCTTGTATAACTGTGTCTGTGTGGGAGCGCTTTACTGGAACTGCCGTATTATAAAGTCTGACTTTCCACATCCAGTCAGAAAGAGATGTGCCAAAAAAATTATATGGTTCAGATATTACTTGGGCATTCTTTCAGTCAGAGCTCTTCTAAGCTGCTGTGTCTTACTTTGAACAAGTACAAAATTAATTCACTTTGTGCACTCAGGTATGTGTTTTGCATCTAAACCATATTATGTTTGCATTCTGTTCAAGGTGAAGAAAATAACTTAAATAGCTATTTAGAAATCTCAAGAGACAAGCATACAGGAGCTTCTTGTATCAATATAGTAGTTGAGACAATATCATCCTAAGAGGTATAAGGTATCTTTCAACTCAGCACCATTTTTATTGATAATAAAGCCTACCTTTTTACAGTGGTGACACAAGCCCTCAGACACATGGGAGGATGAGGGTATTACAAGAAAATACACATCGATTCTGTTCTTTTCCTGCAATTCAAGTCTGTCTAACTTCACTTGCCAGAAAGCTGCTGCTTAAAATCCTTTCTGGTAACAGGTTCTGCAAAACGTAAAAAACACCAGGTGCTCAAAACCTACATAAAACAGCTAGGAGGACACAGCAGGTCTTGGTCTTAGCAGAGAAAAACTGCAAGATACAACACCAAGAAAAATAAAGGCAAAAGGCTGTGCCCCCTCGCCCTGGGTCAGACCAGAAAGGACACAGAATCACAGCAGTACCCACAGCTGCTGCTGGCGGTTTATGGGGCATTAATAGCTGTGTAGCAGCTACCCGGCAGAGACAGCACTTGTGATGCAGCTGTGCACCAGCGGCCAAGGCCCACCAAATGATTTCAGCCATAAAGCAAGTTCTCCCTCCTTATAACCTCCGCTGCCCTCAGGAAACACCTCCCCTCGGGGCGGGGCCCTTCCACCAGCTGCTCCACAGATGGGGAACCCTTCGCACCTCTCTGCCAGTCCTCCGCTCTCCAGAGCCGGCGCCTCTAGGCCCCTGGCCCCCAAGGAGTGGGGGGAGGAGAGGCCCCGGGCCTGAGGGACCCCACGCGGACCCCAGCCCCGGCGTTCACACACAGGAATGACAATGCACCCGCGCGCCGTTTCCCGCCTGAAACGGTTCCGCCCACTGCGGCCGCGCCCCTGCGCCCCCCAGCGGCAACTTCGGTGGCAGCGGCGTAGGGCGTGCCGGGCCCAGCCGCGCCATTGGCGCAGCACCGCCCCGGAAGCCCCGCCTCTCTGGGCGGGAAACCTCCCGAGGACCCCCCGCGGCTCGTTCTAGAAGCGGCAGTGGGGTCCTTTAGGAGTAGCCGCCGTTCGCCAGCAGGCGGGAATGCTTTACTCGGTTACTAGGGCGCAGGCGCGCAAGCGTCAGCCCGGTGTGACGTCACTTCTGGCGACGGCCGGAAGGACCCGTGCAGGTCCCGTTGGTGACGGCGGGGTGTTCGGGAAGGTTCGCGGCGCAGAGGCTGGTACCGGGGGTTCATCCGTGTCCATCGGCGGCAGGGGGACTGTTACCGGAGCCCATCTGTGTCCATCGGCGTCTGTCGGTGGCGGGGGGGCGTTAGCGGGGTCCATCGGTGTCCGTCGGCGTCCATCGGCGGCAGGGGACGATGCCGGAGAACACAGGGGCCAGGGCCCACGGCGGGGCCGGGAATCGGGCCAAGGGCACGTACCAGGACAGGGACAAGCCCTCCCAGATCCGCTTCAGCAACATTTCCGCCGGCAAAGGTGAGGTGGGGCGCGGCGGGGGGCGGCCGGCAGCGGCGCGGGAGGCGGGAGGGCTCCGCGCCGCCTTTGTGTTGAGGAGAGGCGGCCACCGGCCTCCCTCCCCGCGGGGCGCTCGGGGCCTGCTCCGGGCCCACTGGAGGCCCCGCAGCCTGAGGAGATTCATGCCTCGGTGGGCAGCGGTTCGGGTCGGGGGAGGGACAGTGCGGGGCGGGCGGTGGCGGTCAGTGCTGAGAGGTGAAGGGACATGGCCCTGGTTCGGTGTCGCAGGTCCGGTGCAGACGTTCCCGGTGTTTTTCCCGACGGTGCGAGGTCGGTTCTGTATTAGCGGGAGGTGGTGTTGGGATTTTTAATGGCAAGAAAGTCCCAGGGTCGGGGCAGCTGCGTGCCGAGGGATGCTATATGGAGCATTTGACACAAGCCTCGCTCGGATTACTTGTAGTATTTCTACGTTATTACTCGATTTTAAAATGTCTATAATCAAGTGATCAGATGCTAATTGTTTTATAAAAGAGCTATGGAAATCACTCGTGATATTGCAACGTTTTATATCATTCTATTATTAAGGGTGATTTAGTGCAGGCAAAATAACAGAACTGCTTAATACTGGGAGACACTTTTCAGAAAAAATGTTTAAAACGGAGTGAGTGCTGGTAGCTTGTTAGATCAACTTGCAAACTTTTTTTTCTCTTCCTAGCTGTTGCTGATGCAATTAGAACAAGCCTTGGACCAAAAGGAATGGATAAAATGGTAAGCCTTATACTTAAATTTTGAAAACATGAAGTTTACTGGAGGTACTGTAGAGTCAACATGTTTTATATAGGATGCCATCATTTGCCTTGAACTTCTTTTCCAAATCCCATTTATTTAGGGGAAAGCGTGAACTAAATACACATTTGAGTTTGAGAAATAATGTTGTTAGGAAAAGTATTTTACATTGAACATAAAATTAAATTAAAGATTTGTAGTTACGATTAGAACTGTGTTCTCCTCTCCTTCCCAGATTCAGGATGCTAAAGGAGATGTGACAATCACTAATGATGGTGCTACTATTCTGAAACAAATGCAGGTTCTGCACCCTGCAGCCAAAATGGTAAGTATTTTTTTTTCCATTGCTTGCACAATGATACATGGTAGAGCTTAATTTCTGGGATGAAAAACTGTAGTAACATTTCACTTCGATTTGAGGAGCATTACCCACTAGTGATAGGGCAAGAAATTTTGTGCAGTGTGCTCCAAGTCTTTATTTTGATTGTAAGATGTGCTGAAGAGTTCTGAGTCCTTTGTTCTTATCTGGTGTTCCCTACGCAGAATCCATCTGGACATGTTTTAAGACATAAAAGAATCTAGCCCGAACCTTTATCTCTTGTCTAAGAAAGAGAAGTCAGTGATGTACCAAACCAGTAGGACAGAAAAGAATGAAAGAATGAGTTACATTATGGTCAGGTGATTTGTTTCACAGTAATTGTACTTTGCCAGATAGGTGTACAAGTATGGAAAGTAAGGTACCAACTTCAAATTAGGAAAGGAATAATTAGTCCTGATGCCAAGGTTCACTTCAGTAGGGCTGCATTCTTGAATGTCTCTTTTTTTAATTGTCAGTGTTTGCAGTCAAGTAGCCTTACATATAAACTTCTGTCGTAATTTGTCGTTCAGTTGGTAGAACTGTCAAAAGCACAAGATATTGAAGCTGGTGATGGCACTACATCTGTTGTTGTTATTGCTGGAGCTCTTTTGGATGCCTGTTCCAGACTCCTTCAAAAAGGTAAGTAAATATATTTAATATAAAACCATGACTGGACATAGTTAAGTCCTCTGTCCGCTTGCATGTGCATAGTGAAGTTTCAGTTAGCTGTTTGCAGTTGAAAGGTAACTTGTGTCTTCACATACTTTTAATTAAAAATATGTTTAGTTTTTTGTTTTTAATTGAACACATTACTGTTGCTACAGGAAATAGTGCCTAAATGATGTGATAAATGTTTGCTTGTAAAAACTCACGTCAATTATACTTCTTGCGTGGACAGAGAGCATAAGAAGGGATAAATTAAATTTGGAACCAGTGATTCTACAGTTTTTTTACTACTCTGCAAATTCATCACAATCACTTACAATATAGAGACCTTGAGAAAGTCTGGTCAGGAAAAGGCATGAATTATGGAAAGCAATAGTTAGTGTAGGTTGTGTTCCATTAGGATGTTCTCTTGTACACTGCTTCTGTGCAGTTCAGGAGCTTTTTTAGCTGTCCAAACAGTTCTGCTTCTGTGTGCACTGGAAATGGAGCAGGGTGATTGGACCTGCAGAGTTGTGTCTCAGATCTGGACTTTATTGGCATTTACTTACAGTTGCTTCATCTCGATACACACCATTTTGCTTGTTGTCCCCTTTCTGGCCCCTGACAATGGTTTGCTTTTGTTTAGTTTCTTTCTTGGTACTGGTGGACCAGCAGCCTGGCATCCTCTACTGTAAGAGGTAGTTAGAAGATGCCTGTCTAAACAGCCCATAAGCTGCCTGCTTTGAGAAAGAATAAAGGGTGTATCACACTCCAGAGAAATCAGGGATCTTCATATACAAATGTGGGAAAACAGTCTCTGAAAATGTGAAATAAAATCATTGTCAGGCTCCTCACAGGTATTGCCTGAATGGCAGCAGCTTTGAGAATGCCAGGGGTAAACAAAACTTTGAGATGTCAGACATTGCAGAGAAATGTGCTGTACTTGTCTATGAGGACAAATTATTAGGAACTTTATAGCTTTTTTCCTCAGCTTTAACAGTGGAAAGTAATAAGGGAAGTCACCTACTCCTGAAGAATGCACTTTGCTAAAATGTCTTCAGTTTTTCTGACACAACAGTCTCTCTAATCTTAAAATGGAAAGAGAGGATGAAGGAAAAAAATGTTGGCTTGAAAGCACAACTGTCCAACAGCCTTTTTATACTGTCCACAGGAATTCACCCCACCATCATTTCAGAGTCATTCCAGAAAGCTTTGGCTAAAGGTATCGAAGTCCTGACCAACATGGCACAGCCGGTTGAACTGAGTGACAGAGAAACCTTGCTGAATAGTGCAACTACTTCGCTGAATTCAAAGGTGTGACCTGATACTTGAGCTTCCTACTTCCAGACTAGCTGAGCCCTTCAGCTTTTCCTAGTTCCTGCTACTGTTCACTTCATAAGAATACCCTGCATGTCACAAATCTAGTTGGTTTTCAGACACTGGTTACTTTCTCTTAGGCTTTTCAGAAAGCCACAGTTGATTAGGATTAAATGGAAGTACTCAAACTGAATTTCAGTCCAAAATACTTAGCGATGTTAGATGTTGACTGTAAATGTAAAAACAAGCTTCAGCAGATCAGGTGGGATACTGAGAGCTTCTGCCAACCGTTTGTGTAGGCAATTCTGGGTCATGTGTCAGAAACTCCTAAACCAGCATTGAAATCTGGAGAACTGTGCTCGTTTCCCTGGGATGCTCTCAAAAGTCCTATCATAAGATTCTAGGAAAGAGAAATTTAAGTTTCTTCTGTAAGTCTTTAGGTGTGGATTTTCCTACCAATGTAGCTGCTCTTTCCTCGAGATGGAGTAGCCCTTCAGAAGATGCCATATTAAGACATCTGGTTGATGGACAGGGAGGGAGAAGAGCTTTGTATCAAAATTGAGAAGTCAAACACTAAAGTACAATGACAATATTATTTTGAAATTACAAAGTGTTAAATCTCTCACCATGTTTTTTTTCTTTACTATTAAATCCCTTAGGTTGTGTGTCAGTATTCTAGTTTACTTTCTCCAATGAGCGTGGATGCAGTGATGAAGGTGATTGACCCAACTACTGCTAATAGTGTGGACCTCAGAGATATTAAAATTGTTAAGAAGTTAGGGTAAGAAATAATTTGTAACTAGATGAATTTTGTCTCTGACATCGGCTTCCCAAAGTGCTAGAGTCATGGATTGGTTTTGTTTCCAGAGGCACAATTGACGATTGTGAACTGGTTGAAGGACTGGTCCTGACTCAGAAGGTGGTGAATACTGGTGTAACCAGAGTGGAAAAAGCCAAAATTGGCCTCATTCAGTTCTGTTTGTCTGCTCCAAAGACAGATGTAAGTTCAACTGCGACTAGAGTGAAACCTTTTGCTCTAATACTTGGGAGATTCAAATGTAACGGTAATACATCTTTTTAAGATGTTGGGATGTGTGTCAGCTCTATTCCACAGCTGTAATGAAGGTCTGCTGGGTAATGCTTAGATACTTAGAACTCTATAATGTAAAGAACTTGCAGTTGGTGTAAGAAAGAAAATACTTCAAAAGTCCAGTATTTATCATAATTTAAACAATCTCTATAAGACGTATTTTACTATTATACTCGTTTGCTTTGAATCATAGGCTCCTAAGTTAAAGAATGTGGAACATCTTGACGCTTGCTTTTAAAGTCAGCAGTTGTTCATCATACTTGTTTTTCTCTTTTTTTTCTTCTAATAGATGGACAACCAAATAGTTGTTTCTGATTATGCTCAAATGGACAGAGTACTGCGTGAAGAGAGAGCCTATATTTTAAATCTAGTTAAGCAGATTAAGAAGGCTGGATGCAATGTGCTGCTGATTCAGAAATCTATTCTACGGTACGTTTGTACCGATTTACTAGCTTACTGTGTGTGTTTGGGTGAACAGCTGGAATTGTTTTTAATACCTGGAAAATTGAAGCCAAATATTAAGGGTCACACTTGACACAGTGTGTCAGACTGCCTATAACAGCAACTGTACTTTCAGCAAGCAATATATTGTTGTCTATATTCTAAATTTAATGACATCCCTACTTTGTAGTCCGAAGAATTTCAGCACTGCTGGCGAGAAGCTTGCAATTTAAGACCTGGTTACTGCATTAGCACTGTGGACTGACTACTTCCCTCTTGGTTTTAGTGATGCTCTTAGTGACCTCGCCCTCCATTTTCTGAACAAAATGAAGATCATGGTGGTTAAAGACATTGAACGAGAAGACATTGAGTTTATATGTAAGGTAAAGTGAGGTATATAACTAGCTGTTAAAGTAGCAGCAGTGTGCAAAGCCTACCCCAAAAGCAAGTGTTTATTATGACACTTGCACAAGTTTCATGTTCTGACTCTAACGCAAGAGCAGACATTTCCCTAAAATACATTTCTGCTCTGTGGAGCAGTCATGTTTCTAGTAAAATGAGGGGCGGATGTAAAAGCCATAGGTCTGACTGCATGTGACTACAGTATGTGGGAGTGTGTTACATGGTATGCATCCTGACCCAGCAGATTCTGGATTTTTTTTTTTTCATCTTTTTTTTTCAGACAATTGGAACTAAGCCTGTTGCTCACATTGACCAGTTTACTCCTGACATGCTGGGGTCTGCTGAGCTGGCAGAGGAGGTCAACTTGAATGGTTCTGGGAAACTCATAAAGGTGAGTAAGTGACAGAATTTTAACACCTACTTAATTAACATTTGCCAATTACTTTAATAATAACTGCAAACTTTAATGTGTCTTACTTCTGAAATTACATTTAAGTACCTACTTCTAATACCTGAGTAGCCATTGGCTTGGGAGGTACAGTGGTTTGCTTAGCCAGACCTTAGTACTGTTATAGAGCCTATAAATACCGACTGAAGTCTATTTTTGACCACAACTTTTATTTCAGTCGTATTATTTGGCTTTATGTTGTAGATTACGGGCTGCACAAACCCTGGAAAAACTGTAACCATTGTGGTACGTGGATCCAACAAACTTGTTCTTGAAGAAGCTGAGCGTTCCATTCATGATGCCCTGTGTGTTATAAGATGTTTAGTTAAGAAAAGGTAATGTTTCAGTTTGGTTAGAATAACTTATTATATTAATCCAGAAAGCTAATTATGTGCTTATGTAAAATGAGGTTTGATTTTTAATTCCTGTCCTCAGAGCTTTAATTGCAGGAGGTGGAGCACCAGAGATAGAGTTGGCACTGCGTTTGAATGAGTATGCTCGCACTTTGAAGGGTATGGACTCGTACTGTGTCCGTGCGTACGGAGACGCACTGGAAGTCATACCATCTACACTGGCTGAAAATGCAGGTCTCAACCCTATATCCACGGTAACAGAGCTGAGAAACAGACATGCTCAAGGAGAGAAAACGGCCGGCATTAATGTCAGAAAGGTAACAAGGAATTCTATGTGCACAGCATAGCCTAAAAAAATACTTGGGTATTAAAAGGAAAATGCTTAGCATTAGGGCTAAACTAAGGAGAGGGCCAGTTTGTGTCTCATAATGGTATTCTCCCTCAAATTAGTGTTGAGGTAGATCATAGCTTGTTCTCCAAGGCTTTAACAGCTTCTCCTGAGTATTGATCATAGCAGAGACTTAAATGCCATGCCCACAAGACAAGGAACTTCATTTCTGTCTTCCAAAACTTTATTTCAGCTACAAAAATAGATACAATAAGAAATTAGTGGAAAGTGTTCATGGGCTAGAGTAGCACAGTGGGTAGCTGCTTTTAAATGGTCACCACGTTTAAGCTGGCATAACTACATTCATCTTTCCTCTTGGTTAGTTTTTATTGGGTACATCAAATTCTTGGGGGAAGAAGACACATACCATAATATTTATGTAGAGAATGGAAGAGTCTAAGCCATTTGATAGTCTAATTTAGAGCTGACTGTCCTTCCTAGGATTCTGCTAAAAAGAAAATGTGCTAAATCTGACTGGAGTCTGACTTACACAAAGTAAGAGCTACTTGTTCTTCTAGGGTGGCATTTCCAACATCTTGGAGGAGTTGGTTGTCCAGCCACTGCTGGTGTCTTTGAGCGCATTGACTCTTGCAACAGAAACTGTGCGCAGTATTCTTAAGATTGACGATGTGGTGAGTAGTGTTTGCATTATGTTTGTTTAATCTTTTTTTCACAAGCACCAGGATAGTTATTGTCATATAATTTGCTGTGCCTTGAAGTGTAATTACTGTGTAGTATTCTCAGTGTACATGCTGCTTAGACCATGGGGCTCTCTAATAACTGAAATTAGAACAAAATTAAATGCATTATAAATACCTTAAAGTAACGAGTTAAGAAAGTGACTAAAAAAATAGGATCTTTAAGCAGAGAAGTAATTGTTTTGTATCCTGTGGCCTTCTGCCTGATGGTGTGAACTCTCCTTTGCAGGTGAACACTCGGTAAATTGAACACAGTGGGGACCGTGCCCTAGAGCTCCTTCCCTGTAGTCTGGAATATGGTTTCCTCACCAAAAGCGGCTGTGTGAACTGTCTTAAAGTCCACAAAGGCTTATGTACTTCTGTCATGTTAATTTAATAAAATTTCTGGTTTCAGAAAGGAAATGCTGTCTATCAATAAACATCCCATAGTCTGCTGCGTCTTTGCTTTATAATGTTGCTAGAAGGTAAACTTTGTTATATTTACTTCTGTTTACAAGGGGTCAGATCTGTACCTTTTGAGTAAACTTCCACTATGCTGACCAGCTGTGGTTGAAATACAAAGTAGAACAGCCCGAGTCCTTCAGACACTGATAGAATAAGATGTGGTTTAGGCACTAAAGCTCTCCATGCATTAGTTATTTGCTCTTTAAAATTACAGATGATGCCTTAGCCCCCAGGATTACATCCAGGAATGTAGGTATTAACTTTGATTAAAGCTTTCCTTTCCCGTCCACCCTTCCACTTTACAAGACCTAAAGCAGCTATTGTGTTTGTTTGATTTAATATTTTCATCTGTTTCTTTACGTAAAATTGTTTGTAATACACTACAATAAAAAGGTCTGGCAATCATTAAAGCCTCCCTTCAGAGGTAGAATAATTGCTGTGACTGGTTTACCCTTTAACTGCTTGTCTGTACAAACTTCAAGCCAGGAGAAGATTCTGCAGTAATTTCAGGGGGTAAAAAACGGGGGCTTGTCAAGGAAGAGAATTCCAAGTTCCCACTACGATCCTGCCAAAAGTCACCGCCCAGGCAGCAGGGACACCACCCAGCCGAACACAGCGGAGAGCGGACGGGCGCTGGTGTCAAGCTCCAGCCCCACACCCGGGGCTCCCCGCAGCCCCCCGAAGCCGAGGCAGTGTCCGCCTCACACCCGGACCGGAGGGTGGTGCCCTTGTACCCGGCAGCTGCTCGGGGCAGGGCCGGAGCCCGTTCCGGGGCCGGGCCCCCTCACCGGCGGACAAAGCACTCCCCTTCCGCTCAACGGGCCGCCCCTCGCCGCAGCAGCCTTCCCCGCCTCCCCCTTCGGCTTCCTCACCCGCCGGCGGCGGCGGGCTCATGGCGGCGGAGGGACTGGCCACCCCTGGCCTCGGCGCCCCGCTGTCCCCGCAGGTACCGGGTATGGGGGAGGGCTGCCGGGCCTAGCGCACGTCGAGGGGCGGGGAGGAAGCGGGAAGCGCCGGTAAGGGTTGTAGGGTAACCGGGGACGCGGGAGGCCTGAGGCGGGGTGAGGGGCTCACGTTAACGGGGCTCTGCCGGCTCCGCAGACCCGGCCCTCCGCCCTCCTGCGCGGGGAGCCTGGGCAGCCTCCCGCACGGCTGGGCAGCTCTTGGCAGGGAGGTGTGGCACAAGTAGACATACAGACAAAAAACCCTGACAGATGGCCTGCTGCAGAGCCAGCGCAACACCAATCTCGTAATGAGCTTGTTACGCGCCGGGCTTTGACGAGCGGATTTAAGAACTGGTGATGCCCAAGTCCAGGGAAGGGGCGGGGATGGTTCTGCTGGTCAGAACTGGGACGGGAGGTTTATACGCCGCGGCAGAAGCAGCAGATTCAGAGAGAGGTGGATGGTGCCTTTCGCTGGGCGTTCTGTAACAGCTTTTTAAATTCACTCCTTTGATCTTGTAATTCATACTGTACTAGGTCACTATGCTGTGGAAAAAGTGAGTTAGATTTTTGCAGTGAAAACCTGACCAAACATAAACGACTTTTTTGTTGGAATGTCAAAGATGATTAAAATACCTCTGTGTGGAAAAGTATTATTCGAATTTTTGTATAAAGAAACTAATCCTGTATTTTTTAAAAACATGGTGCTTTAAAATAACATAAAGGAAGCCTTTGTAACGCAGACTAACCTAGTTTTAATAAATTCTCTAACGTGTGTAAGCTTTAAAAATACTTGAATAATATGCTTCCCTGCACACAGCTGCAAGCTGCCAAACAGTATTGGAGCTATAACCTGTGCAGAATCCCTGTCATTTCACAGTGAAATGGGAATAAACATTTACACACAAGATCTCTAATGACTTGTTTTTAGAATGCTTATGGAAATGGGAGGCAGGGAAGGCTCTGTTGTGGTTTTATTTGTTTTTAAATAAAGGCTTTTTTAGAGCTGCAAGTAAATAAAAGAAAAATTAAACTTTACAAAATAGCTAAAACTTTTTTCTTTTGATAAGTCCCTTTGATCATATTTTGTGGTATAAATATATTGATTACAGGGACAGGCTTAGGAAATTTAAAATCTTTTTTTCCCCCATTAGAATAGAAATTATTGTGCAAAAAGATTATTCCATGTAACTCTGCATTAACATTTGTATACAGGTATCTCTATTTGCTGTTACTTTGTTCCCCTTTCTTCTAACAGTTGGAACATTTTAAACATCTCTTCTAGGATGGTTTTGATTTGGATTCAAATACCAACAGAGAGCAGACCCTGTCTCTAAATGGAGATTCTGACACAGGGATAGACTTTTCCAAAATGTGCAATTCGAATCAAGAGTATTACCTGAAGCTAGAAGAGCTGAAGAATGCCCACTTGGAGACCATGGCAAAATTAGAAAGTATGTATCGAAATAAACTATATTTGAAAGGAGTACAACCCTTGAACAAGAGAAATGCTGCTTCTAATACGTGTTGTAGGTAAGTTTGGTGATATCTTTTATCTGAAGATTCTCAAATGATTTGCAGACATCTATAAAACAGCAGGGTTTTCTTCTGGGGCTGGAAAGTGTTACTCTCTCTATCTCCTATAAGCACATAACCACAGAAAAGTTAGTTTAATAAACTTTTCGCCGTGCTAATGGACTGTGAGATTTACAGGTGTGTGTGCAGCAGAGACGGGGCAATATGCTTAGTAAAGCACGGTGCCTTTCCTTAAGAAGTGCTGACTTGGTCGTGATCAGCACTTCATTAAAATTATGACCTGGTGTGAGTGCCCAATGTGCTTCCCTTTTTCTTTCTCTTCCCCCTCTTTTTTCCCACCATGCTCTTCATCGTTTTTTTCTAATGACAATAGCTTAAAGTGGAAGTTAGTGGCTTTGCATCAATGTTGGACTAGACTCAAACAAACTTTTTTTTCCTTTTTCTAAAGGCCAACTTGGGAGAAGAACATGTATCAGCCTCTAAATTTGCACAAATCCTTTTCAGACTCTGACTTAAGTGATCCCTTAGGCTCAAGTATATCTGATGGGTCTGACAGGGACTTAGCATTTGAAGAAAATGGTAGTGAAACTGCCTCATCTGCATTTGCTAAGCAACAGATTGAAAAAATGTGGGACGGGTTCTCTGTGGAAGACTACATCTCCCACATAAAACACTTACCAAGCTCACCAGCCTTCAGAAGGATACGGAAGAAACAGAAAGCATGGTCACCAAAAGTTACTGTGCCCAAGCCTTTCCAGATGACTATTAGAGAAGCTAGGAAAAAAGAACAGAACGTCAAATCAAAGTCACTGATTGAAATGGAAAATAACTTATTGAAGAAGCAACTAGAAGAAGAAGCAGAGTGTCAGAAAAAATTCCGAGCCAATCCAGTGCCTGCTGCTGTTTTCCTTCCACTATACAGTGAAATTGTGCAACGAAATGAAGAACGCAGGAGGTCTGTGAAAGAGAGAAGCAAACTCAAGCTTTTGGCTTCTCAGAAGCCATTTAAATTCATTGAACGAGAGAAGCAACGGAATGAAATGAGGAAAATGCAATTAAGAGACCTTTCTGCATCTGAAAAGAAAACAAAACTGTTCAAAGCAAAACCAGTTCCTAAATGTGTTTATAGTCCAGCTGTTGATGACAAGCTAAAGGAGGAAGAGCTCTACAGAGAAACCAGGATCAGAATGAGAGCTGAAGAGTTGCTGCGGAATTCATCTCTGCCCAACAGCAGACTGGCTTTAAAATATACTAATAAAAAGAAGAAACACAAGTGCATTGAACAAAAGGAAACAGAACATAAACCCAAGATTAAATCAAGCATTCCAGATTTTGAACTACTACACCAGAAATTTCAGAAACGACTGCTGCAACAAAAACAAGAGAAACACCTCACAGTCTGTGAACCTTTCGATCTTTGTACTCCATATATCCCCTCAAACAAGGGAAAGATTTTGAAGGACATTCAAGAGGATGAAGAAAAGTTGAAAGAAACACGCTGGCCATATGCCTCTCCAAGACGTAAACCTCAAATGAGACATTCAAGTGCAAATTCACATCTCTCAGGATTCCAAGAATCTAAATCACCAAAAATTACAGAATCCACAAGACGACGGCTACAAGCCATAAGGTGACGACTTTAGTGATGTTTTACCTTTTATATATACTTTAAGAGTAGGTTTTTTTTTTAATTTCTACATATGTAGTCAGTTCTTCCATGCAGTGAGTATAGGACTTAGAGTAATATAAGGACATAATTGAAAGCTTAAAATGTTTAAATATAGTACTTAGTGTTTGTGCTTGTTAAAGAAACATAGTGCATTTTTCTCAGAATGTCCATAGGAAAGGGACAGATGACTGCTGTTTCCCAGGATATGCCTGAATCCCTTAGAATGGCATATACCTGGTGTCCTCTTATGCCAACCCTGTTTTCATCCTGTTTTTCTCTTTTGAATTTCCTTCGTCAAAGCTTCCTTTGAAGTCTTGCTCTTGATTTAAAATGAATTCAGCCTTAGTTTATTTTTCTACCCAGGAATTCACTTGAGGAAAAGAGAAAGCTGGAAGAACAACAAAAAAGGAACAGAACAAAGCAGAAACAAAGAACAGAAAAACTCCAGAAAATTGTAGCAGCTCGGGCTGAGGCCAATGACCCACATCAGAGCCTAGCTCAAATGTCTAAATCCAAATTAAAAACATTCAGGTATTCTGTTGCATTCCCCTGAATCCTGAACCTCTCATTCTACATTGTATGTTAAACATACAATGTGAAAAATAGCATAGTCTAGGTTTACATAATTACACAGTTGATAAATTATAACACTGTATAAGTAGCTAGTAAAAAAGTGGCCAGATTTAGTATTTCGTCTGGGAAAATGTTGCCTGCTCTAGTGATTTCGTCCTGTACATTCCACATTATAGTATTATGGATTAGTTAACAGGAGACTCCTGTGGATTTACATATCAACTAAAGAGGAAAAGTTTAAAAAAATTAAAAGGAAGAGGAACAGTGTACCGTGTACAGAATATCCTTGCACTGCTGGATTGATAGGTGTTGATACTACTTTGGTGCTAGCTGTCTCCTAAAGTAGCGAACATTTCACAATTCACAGATTTGTTGACTCTGCTGATTCTAGGACAGAAGCAGAAAACAATATGAGTTAGTGTAGCAAGGTGGAGAATGAAGAGAGACAGTGGGTGTGTTTGCAGATTTGATTTGAGTCCATTCAGCAGTGAACTTCACATTACAGTATTTAGCTTAAACGGATTTCAGGAGTATTGTACAACACATGCTTAATTCTTGTCTGCACGTAAAATTATGCTATTACTAAGCAAGATTACTTCCCTAGTGCTGATGCATTAAGGCTGGTACAAGTGCTTAACTTATAATGCATATTTCAGCATAGGCTAGGTAATAGGATATATTAATGTAAGTGCTCTTCTAACAGATAATTAGGTTTGTAGAAAGCTGCCTGAGAGAGCAAGCAAGTAGCAACAATGAAGTTCACCCCGTCAAAACGGTTAATAGCTTGCCTTAATGCACAGCCATATTGCAGAAGTTCAGAGGCAAAGAGGCAGGAGGAGACAGAAGTGTAAAATACCCCCCCAGCTCTTATACTTGCCTTTAAGTGTGTGATTTAGTAATCCTAGAGCTGGCCCAGTACAGAGGCAACATCACACAGAGGTATCTTTGTCACACAGCGAGGATTACAGCCCATGCTACCTGGATTATCTAGTGCTTGCTATGACCTGGGATATCATTTCAGTTGATGAATCAACACTTTCATTATTCCTTGCCCCTTGATAAACCAACTAGGAAAAGAAGTGTACTGTGGTCCAAAATGTGGCCACTCCTCTTGTGGTAAAGTAACAAGATTCTTATAATCAGTTTTTAAAGTACCGATTTTTATTTAATTATACTAATTTCCTATGGTGTATAGCTTAGAACAACTGGAACATCTGTATAAAATCAGCATTTTAAAAAACTTAAGTATCCAAATTAAAAAAAAAAAACCCTGAAATATCAAAAAAACTGTACAAATCCAAACTCAGACAGCCTCTACGTAACCTTACTAGCCAGGACCTCTCTCTGCTTATCCAAAGTGACTACTTCAGAGACAGTTTTGTTAAGTACTTACAGTCAAACAATTGCTGTGAAAATGAGACAATATACCTCAGACTCTGTACCCACTATGAAATAATTTACCTTTTATGTATCTATTAAGTAGGACAATATTTAGTTTGTAATGAGCAATTTGGGCACTGTAAAAACATTAAGTCTTGTATTATAAATTAATAATAATTTATGTTGTACTCTGTTTCCCTTAGGAATTATGAGAAGCAGAGAATGCAAGAATATTTGCAAGAGCTGCATGAAATAGAAGAAAGAGTAAAACAGAGGCCATTGCTTTTTGAAAGAGTCACTCAGGTTGTCTTGCTTCTGTATTACTTCTTATTTTCAAATACTACAGGAGACGTTTGTAATCAAACATTTTTAGAAGATATCTGAACAATATTTTTGAGACCTGTATTTGTCTATTTTAATCTGTTGCCCCATCTCCATATATATAAATATTACTAATTTTTGTGACTAAGCTTTCATGGCGTACTTGCACAGGGAACCGAGATGGCTGTTGTAAATGTGTTGTCCAATTCAATTGCAATGTGGGTAACTCTAAACACAATAAAAATTACAGCAAAAACGTAGGAGGTTTAATTTGGGAAAGAAGTTATAAGAAAATTCAAGTATTCTTAGTGTTTACTGTAAAGCTCAGCTGTACTATATTTCTCCCCATTTCAGTACACCCATGTGCTGGTAGTGTAGTCCCTGACCTGTTTCCAAACCCAGAGAGGAGGCAAGTCATTGATCACTGGTTCCCTTGTCCCTTCTCTCTGTGTGGGTTTCCTGGTCTGCCATCGCTGCAGGACAGGAGCGTCTGTGTAGAGTGGAGGACAAGTCCTCCTCACTCAGATATTACCTGGAAAAACACAATTTACACCTTCATTTTCAGAGGCAGAGATACATAACTATTATAATTTGTTAGACAGCACTGTGAGAAGGTGACTCAATACTACATTTTTAGGGCAGCAGCTCCCAGAGAGGGAAGACAGAGGAGGAGGAGAGGGGATAAGGGAGAAGCCCTAGGAAGACTACATCTGATTTTCTACATGTCCACATCTTCCTCCTCCTCCCTCAGTAGCTATATACAGAATACATAGCTCTTCGTTAGCCAGCGGGTACATGGAGCAAACGGGATTTAAACTAGTACAGAAAAGGAAAATCTGGTGTAAAGTTTTCAAGTATTGTTTTTACATTCTTATCTGCAGTGAATAATCATTCAACTTGTCAGATGCAATTAATGAAATAGTATTAGTAAGTATCAAAAGGCAGACTTTTCATGCATTTAGATAACACATAACCACTGTGTTTTTCCTACAGAAAAATGCCAGAATAGCTGCAGAAAAGCATTATTCTAACAGACTGCGAGAGCTGGGGATATGCCCAGAGTTTGTTTCAAAGAAAGGACGAACAACTAAACTGCTACAGTGCTTCAGTGCTGAAGATTTTAATAACTCCACTGATGCCAGAGAAAGGTAGAGGTTACTGAAGGCTTTTTTTGTTGTTTTTGCCGCTGTCTATACAGTAATTAGAAAGTAATTTTTGATGTGTAGGTTTGGGGTTTTTTTTTTAATTATTTGTAGTATTTCCCAGGTAAATATTTGACTACGCAGTTAGCTTTAGTATGTATTTTTAATTGTTTTTTCCTGATTTAAATGTTATTTCATAAAACAGAGGAGACCACTGGATATGTTATGTAATGCATGTCAAAGAAAAATTAAGAAAAACATTTTTTATTTGTTCCTTTCACCAAAAGTTCTTGCAGGATGCTAGTAAAAATCACTTCATTCTGCATTACCTTTACTTAATTTTTAAAATAAGCTTTATATAAATACTTTTCAATATTCATTAGGTGTTATGATATAAAAGGAAGTGGAAACGAAAAAACTGAAACATATAAGCAATACTGTTGAGTTATTTTCTGGTATCAAAGGAGACACTAGTGTCCCCCCCTTCCCTTTTCCTTCACCAGTTCTACCTTGGCCAAGTCTATGGGGATTTGTCCTTGATTACCTGAAGGTAGCATTCCTTTAAAACCTACTGGAAAGCACCTTACCTGAAAATAAAATCACATATGCAAATTGTCTTTTCAGAGTCATCAAGGATAAACTGAAAGAAAGGGTATCCTTTGAGGAAGCAGCTGGCAGCAGTCCTCAGTCTGATCAGTCCTGTAAAGAAGAGGAGGAAGATAAAAGAAAAGTTGTCAAAGCCTCCATGTGGGATGGCCAGTTCAGTGAGCTGGAGGATGAGGAAGAGACAAGAGCCAGTCCTCATGCTCATCAGCCTTGCCATACAGGGGAGGCTGGATCCAGCCCCTGCTCTGACCAGCACCATGAAGAGGAGGAGGAGGAAGAGGAAGCAAAGGCAGGTCCATCGCTTGGCCATTCCCAGGAGGAAGAGGAGGACAATTATCGGTCAAGACCCAGCTCTCAGTCTGACCAGTCCCATGAGCGTGAAGAGGAGGGTCAGTCTGACCGTGAAGCTCAGGGTACCTTCAGATACGAGGATGAGGAGTATGAAAGTGATGATTCAGAAGAGAAACCCAGTGATGATGAAGGTGACTGAAGGGAAGGCAGCCAGGATAGCCTGGGGCTCAGGAACCTATTTCATTGCTGGCAGTGAAATATACACCAAAGAAAAACTTGAGGTTTTGCTCCTGATGCAAAATTTTGTGAATTTAAAGCTCTTAGCTTAGGTCTTTCTAGCACAGAAACTTTGTCTGTTTTCCAAGAAGGAGGATCAAATTACTACTTTCCACCAATAAAATAATTTAATTTTATGTTAATCTTCTTTATTCTAGGTTTCTGTGATATCAGGGCACCTCTGTTCATAAATTAATTGCAACCACTGTTTAATACTGTCTTGCATGCTGTGCTGTTAAGTACTGAGGTCTTAACATGCCCAGCTCTTTCTGCATGCTAGCAAAGCCTGATGAGATTTTGGAGGAGTAATTTGCCATTATCAGTGCCTCCCAGTCTCAAACATTTCAGTGCTTCTGAGGTTTCTTTCTGCAATATCTTCTGGGATACCAATGAATAGACCAGGGTTTGTTGTGCAAGACCTCAGATTGTTTTTAGCAGAGCAGCTGCTGGGAAGACAACTTGTTGTGCATTTAGATATGGCCAAATTCATCGGTTCAGTTCCTCCCTCCTCTTCCCATGGGGTTTGTCTTCTGCCCACTTGAGTGAGCGGAGTTGGCTCAGAGATGGGGCAGATGAGTGCCAGGGCCAGAAAAGATTACTACTTTTGGAGGAAACAAGCTGTTATATCAACTTAACTACTTTGTCCAGCTAAAATATTAACAGTATTGCAGCTGCTGAAGGCTCTCCCTATGAAGGAGAAAATGCCTAGAATACACTGAGAAGAGCCACTTAAACTTTCACAGAGATTCTTAACACTTACAGATAAAAGGCAGTAGAATAACGTTATGCTGCAGATCTTCTGTTACTGTCTAACCAAGCTCCGAAACTGTTCTTTCAACTTTTGTTTTGAAGAGCTCTTCCCATGACCATGTAAGATCATTCTTCATAACACAATAACAAATGCTGACATGAATCTTCAAATTTCTTTACTGAGACTGTAGACATGCACAGTAAAGAGACAATTTTACAACATCAGATAGAAATGTAGCCCAGCAACTCTAGGTGCATGTAAGTATGGAAAAAAGTGCTTTAGTACTTTTTCTTACATGCTTGCTACTCAGGACTGACTTCAGCTACTACACAACAAGAATGCACATAGAAAGTTTGGGCTTGTTTGGGGTTCAGGTTGTTTTGGGTTTTTTTCTTTATATCAGTAGTACCTTCTCCTGCTATTACTGTCTTTCTTGCTAACCTTTCATAGTCAGTGTTAGGAAAGATAATAAAAGAATGCATCCACGTAATAACAGACAACTAACAAGGATTTCAAACAAGCTTTGTCAGGACAGAGGATAATGCAACATTGCACAAGTGCTAATAACATGTTCATTGAATAGTAAATACATTTGTTAAAACTACCAGGTTTGCAAAAGCATCTGCAATGACTAACAACAAGGATTTTTTTTTTCTTCCATGCTGCCTGCAAGGGCATTAACTAAATCTGTTATTACTTCTTCCTTCTGACTTAGAGAAACTGTGTAACAATGTTTGGAAGTTATTTATCATTATTAATTTTATTTATTTTTGAAGTGTGAGCATAACTTATATGAATTTGAAACTTTTTTTAAACTTAAATAAAATATCCACTGTATAGATGTCATACATGAAAATATTAATCATTACTCCACAAGGACAAATCAGTCTACAATCTCTAATTATACCTGACAACCCCACAATACAAACTCAAGGTTGGTTTCCTTGTGCTTGTCAATATTCTGTAATTCTGAAGAGTGGTACAATATGTCATTGAATTTGTAGTCACATATTACTGATATTTGTGTCTTTAGTAAATCAGATTGTTTGAAAGAAGGTGGAGGAACTAGCTCTAAATCATGTTTTTCCTCATAAAGGTTATTTGAACAGGTTTCAAATCAGAAAAATTCACATCTGTTTTTAAGATCTGAAAGCACTCAACTAAGTGTTCTAAAAGAATATAAATGTAATTGTTGAACTATTAAGATAGAGACTAAAAATATTACTAAAACTCCTTTAAACGGGAAGGGGGTAACAAAAACAATACTTTTTTTTACAAGGTTTTAGAAAGAGGAGCTGGGGACCCGTGTATAACTTAGATTGAGTTTTTCACTGAATTTTTACTATATTAACCTTAATAATAACAGAGTTAATTAACATGGGTAAATATGACATAACAAGGAAGAGTTAGTATAGCTTTTGGAGATTACACCTCAACTTTTTTAGCATTTCTGAAGAAGTCAAGCAGAATCGTGAGGACTAAGGGAATCCCATTGATATGGCTTACCCAGATTTCCGGGACACATTTGACACAATTTGCTATCAAAGGATCTTCAAGAAACCAACCTTATTGTAGGAAACAAAACGTCCTCATTAATTAGTAACTAATTAAAAGTTCAGGAAAGAGAAGGTCAATTTTCACAATATAAATGCAGTTATCAGTAGTCACTCTGAGATTAAAACTGTTCAGCATACTAAGAAGGGATCTGTTGTATCCATTCCAAAGAGTTTGCTGAGGCCACAGTTATTCAAAGCACTGAAAAAATGAAACTGGTTACAAAGAACATGCTGAAGGATCTTATGAGAATGATAGAAGAACAGATATAGTTCAGTTTTAATAAGTGCAAATAAATGCATGCAGGGGTAAAAAAGAATGCCTAAACTATACAATACTAAATACTGAAAAAAAAGCAATTCCGTCTTGAATACTGTATGCAGTCCTGGTTCTCCCATCATAAATGGAATTTATTATGTAACTGGAAGAAGGCAACAAGAATGATCAAAGATAAAGAATGGTTTTCATATGACAATATATACTAGGATTCTATGAGATCAAACTTTGAGATATTAAAGGCACCTGTTATGGAAATCACTTTAAGCAACACAGATTTTCAAAGTGGAAGAATAATGAAATTTAAGTCAAAAAACTGTTCAGAAATTACACTACAAACAATACAATTATTCCAATAAGGAATTAAAAAGTAAAGAAATAGCAAAGAAAAATAACAGATGACAGAACATAAAGGGGGAGAGACAGGTCAGGATGAATTAAACCTCATGAAGCAAAGCTCAGCAGTGAAAAATTCTTCGGGATAAGAGGCATGGTCACCATGCTGTCATGAGATGAACAATAGGCTGGCCTAAAACCCAAGTCATTTCTGACTTTTTTTTTTTTCCTCAGGAGGATGATTTAAAATGTAGACAAAACAGGATGAAACTAATAGGATGATGCCACAGAAATGAAAACTACTATATTTAAAGAAAAAATCCAATAACCTCAACACAAAAATCCAAATCCAGGTGAAAGGTTTAGGTAAATTACCAAGATGCATAGTGCCATAAGAAAGGAGAGTAGAATATGTAGCAATTTGTCAGAACTCAAAACATTTTGATGCAATTAACATGGAGGAAAAAGAAGTCATTTGATTCAGAGATTACATAATAGAAACATTTTAAGGTAAGAAGCCCATTAAAGGAGAAATTATGATCAGTTATGCTTTCAGGGAAACTATCTAGCAGGAGAGAAATGAACAGAAAAGTTTCTCACAGATTATTGAATATTCTGTCTTTAATATTTTAATTAAGGGCCAAAACACAGAAGCAGAAACATGTTCAAAAATTTGCAAAGAAAATGAGAAAGGTGTATCCAAGAAAACGATTAAAAATACCACATGGGAAGAAGAGGGTAACTTTGAATGTAGACTGTAGTCTTAAATAAGAATTTTTGAAGTGCAAGAATAACATTTCTTTAACGGGAATTCATCACCTGAAGCTGTAAGGAGAGAGACCCAGATAACCTGTTGAGCAACAGATATTGAACCACAAAATGTGATCACAGAAAAGGCAACGGAGTCGAAGGATGTCCCAGGCACAATATGTCCATCAGGATTGGAAGAACAGTACTTGTAAATCCACAACCACCACAGATCCCATTCTGGGTTTTGAAGTGATTCTCATGGTACTGAATGCGAGCAATAGCCTTGGAGCCCCCTCTGAGTACCTGCTCATATCTGCCCCAGGTTCCCACTGGGATAAGCTGTAGCCATCTCCACCATGCTGCAAAAGGTTGATGTTACAGTCAGTCTGGAGGGTCAGAATTATCACTTGGCTGCAATGTATCATTTGTAGGGGATGTATATCCCAGGAAAGGCATACAGGTTCCAGAAGTTTAGTACTCGCAGGCAGTGTGGTTGCGACGGAAAAGCTCTAGTATTTGGTGAGTCCAGACTGGAAACGGTCATAAGGTCGTAGGACCTACACAGTAATAAGCCAGCTGTGTTTACTAAGTTTAGACACATCAGAAATGGTATGTTTTTAGCAGTAGTAAATTCCACAGGAAAAGGAATATCACTGCCAAGTAAACCAAATAGAAGTACAAGGCCCACATAGAAATAAAAAATACTTTTTAATAAAAGTTACAGCCAGATGCAGTGCCCCATGTGACTGTCTGCACACACACCCATCTAACTTGCACTGAATAGAGTCCTAAAATGTTAATATTGACAGGTTGTACATAAAGCCTATTTATATATATTTCTAACTCTCTTTATATATATTTATTTGTATAGTGATATGCATTTATGTTTTGAAGTAAGAAGCCAGAAGTTTTGGATATCATGCTTTTTCTGGGTGCAATGCCATGTTGTATTGCTCTCAGGGAAGTCAATAACAATTATAAAAGCTAGCATAAGTGCCAGCTGAATATTTTTAAAAACAAGGCATCCAACGTTGAAAAACAAGCTCCAAAAGCACGATACCCAGCTGGACTCCAGTGAGGCTAGGGGAGAAAGAAGATTTGCTACTGTGGACTGTTATACAACAATTTGAGCTTTGGCCAGACAATCACCCCTCTTCAGGGGGTGTTTGTCTTTTGGTTTGCCTTCCAAATTTACCTGCATTTCTCAAGTGTTCTTTGTACCTACAATACCACTTCCTTTAGAAACCATCTTCTCTTGTACATAATTACCATAACATCAAGCAAGATGTTATGTTCTCTTTTCCTTTGAGGAAAAAACTATTACATTATTATCTTTTACAGCTGCTCCAAGTGAAGAGAATAACAAAAGAATTCAACTTATTGAAGAAAATGTTTAACATCATCACTATTTTGAAATTATTTAATTATAGTCTTATTTAGAATCCACAGGCTTCTGGAATGGCAGAAAACAAAATATTTGCCTGAGCTTAGCAGGCAATAGGCACTCTAAAGATCAAAATACATATTAAAAATTATTTTTTGAAAGTGCGTCCATACAATTGCGCACAAATTTAAGTCAAACATCAGTTTTGTATGCAGAATACAGTTGTCTAGGAATACTAACTAGTCCATTATTACAAGATATGGCAGCTGCATGCTTACAAACATTAACACGCAGATAAAATTGGAAACGGTTTGATGTCTGCCCTTTTCACCCTTCAGTGGAATTTCAGTCTTACATCTCTGATTGTATAATATTTGATACTTATTTGGCTTTAGAAAAAAAGAAAACCCCTTGCATACTGCAGCAAAACTCAACATTACTTCTTTCTTCAATAGGAATTTCAGGTATTTGAGGAATGCCAGATCAGAACTAACACTTACAATAGTAGCAGAAAAATTCCCATCCCTACTATACACTAAAAAAACCCTAGCAGTCAGATGAAGAACCAGAGATATCAGGGATCACACTAGTAAGGCAAACTGCACAGATACAAAGAAAGTTGTAGGACCTGATGTACTGCTTTAGTTATTAGTTTTGTATTAAGGAATAACAGCATTAGGAGGCTTCCACTGTGCTGAGTGTGCACAAACACAGAAAAAAGTCCCCAGTCCAATCTTACCGGGCACCTCTGCATACTTCAGAGGAAGTACATCATGTTTACTCATGGTGTAAATCCTTTCCCAGACAGCTAAGCATATAAAACAACTTGCTTGTACCCAAAGAGCACAAGCTCTGTTCTCCCCTATCCTTTCTTTTCCTCTTTCTTTTTCAGACCCTTTGAGTCAAATGAACTCACTAAAATAGCCCAGCCAAAAGGAGGGGTGACATTAGGAGATGAGAAGGACAAGCAGGACTTCACCCTTTTAGTGCTCACCAGTTATGATCAGTGTCTCATAGAACCACATCCCAGGATTAGCCACATGAGAAAATCCCTCCCACCTTAAGAGAAGACAGATGATTACAGGCAAGAAATACTGTTACTTTCTGATAATTAAGACTGTAAATGAGACCATGATTAATTTCATTAACACAACAGTACCGGGGAAGCCAGTTATCAACAGGATTAAAACCAAGCATATTTGCATTTGCATAGCTCAAAACTTGCTACTAATAGTTACGGCTTACTAACGAGCTGATTACTAACAATAGTTAGGCAGGTTAACAATAAGAAAATTAGTAAGATTAAGCAAGTTACCAATGAACAATAAGTAACCACAGTACTAACACAGATAGGAACTTGTAGTTACCAGCATAACGAATTGTTACAAACCATCCTGTTAGCACATTATTCAGATCATCACTCTGTTTTCAAACACAGCCTTCCACACTTAGAGATGTACATGGTTCTTATGAAGGGCTTCTGTTAACTTGCTATACTTTTTAATGCATATTTCATGCCATCCTACATTTTCTAAAATGGATTGTGCTGATTTTGGCTGGGATAGAGTTAATTTTCTTCATAGTAGCTGGTATGAGGCTACGTTTTAGATTTCTGCTGAGAACCATGTTGATAACACACTGATGTTTAAGTTGTTGCCAAGCAATGGTTATATTAAGCCAAGGACTTTTTCAGCTTTTTATACTGCCCCTGCCCTCCCAGCTTTTTCTCTACTATTACTTCCTGCAAACCCTTGTCCATTTCATTTCTTCAGTGAGGATTTCCCATTTCCCTTGCTTGTTAACTAGATGCATAGTTTATTCTTGGATGAAACCCTCCTTCAATGCTGATTTCATTCAGGCCTAGAAAGCTGAGGCTGAGTTTTAACTCTCCTCATATAGCTGGTTGGGTACCTGTTTGCCTGCTCCAGCTTGTTTCTAACCCTGAGAATTAGCATGCTACCCTTGCAGCACACGGGCCCTCCTGTTCACACAGATCACTTGCCTCCCTTTCCACTGAAAGGCAGCTCAATGTTGCATAGAAATGGCCTTCAGCTTCAAACCAGCCATGCAGCTTCAGTCATAGGGTTGAGTGACTTCTGAAAGGAGTATCTAGATTTTTTTCTGTTTCATCATAATAGCTAGAGCTATTGTGTACACACATTCCTCACTGGATAATGTAAGTGCATGCATAAAATAACAAAACAGTTTAAAACAGAAGCAGCCAAGTTACACTGCTCCTTTCAGAAGACAATAATTACCATCAGTTTTCAGTCTGGGGAAGAATGAAGCTACCTCAGTGGCTTGCACATGTTTCTGACTACAGGCAGTGATGCCTCTACAACTTGCATACCTGACCCAAACATCCACGGCTCTGTGATGGGAAGTTGGTAACCTTGTTGCATTCTCATGAATAGCTGAAGCCAAGCTACATGAGGGAGGCTTTCTCGTGGGCTTTCTGTAGCTCTTCCACCTTCTTCAGAAGCAAACTGTTCTCTGTGCTTATCTATGAAAATAGAGGTGTGTCATGGCTAAGGACTGAGTAGCAACCCTGAGTGCCAAGTGGTTGCTCTCTTCTCCCCTCTTCGCCCTCCTGGTAAGATGGAGGAAAAGAATAAAAAAAAAAAAAAAAAGTGGAACCTCATCAGTTAAGGTAACGACAAATTTTAATAATACAACATGAGAAAAAGAGAAGATAATAACGACAAACAGTATTATAAAGGGAACACACAAAAGAAACAGCTCACCATGAAACCCCACCCAAAAATAACCACCCTTGTCCTGGCTAGCTTCCCCCTATACCCCAGCCATGAGGTCAGTATGGTATTGAATGTGCCCTTGGCTATGCCCACCTCCCAGCTACTGTAAAAATTAGCCCTATCCCAGCTGAACCCATCAAGGTGCTAATACATGAACACATTAAAGAAAACACCAAGCTTGTAATGTTTGTGAAGTTACTTATGAAGCACAGGGATCTTGCAGAATTATGCCACTTTGCATTGGCTGGAGACATCATTATTTCCAAATGGGATTACCTGGAGAATACCCACAGTCATTGACACATTTAGCATTGGTGAGGCAGTAAACAGACCGGGTAATATTCAACTTTATATGAAGAGTAACTAGGAAAAAGTTGCTCAGTTTTATTCAACAGCTAGTTCTCTTTTAGACACCTCACAGACAGCAAAATAGTAAAGTCTAGCATCTGCCTTCCTCACCCTAATGCAGAGCCAGCAACTCTAAAATGCAGGCCAAACTCCATTTTAGGCCTCACAGCTGAACTAAGCACTGTTTACCTGTGAAACGCACTCAATTTACCATTAAATAAAAACAAAATCCACCCTGAAAGATGTTTCTGTGAAATTAATCCCTGCATAACTCCTCTCTCCAGGACAGAGCTGCCACATCCCAAAGGAATTGCCATCCCCTGCTATGGCTGGCAGCCGAAGGGGCAGGAAACCCAAGTGGGGAATGTCCAGCTACACTGAGGGCCTTCCATCATGCAGCCTACAGAGCAATTTCCACACCATTCTCACAAGGTCTTCCCTGACTCCTCAACTCAGTTTAATTTTTTCAAATTTCTACATAATTTCACTCAATTTAGTTTCCTGATCCGTTCCCTTCCCAGCCATGCCGTTTGTGCCATCACAAGGGAGAAATTAGAATAATAACAAAGAGGAAAAAAAACAACCTTTTTCAGCAGTGATATCAGCCTTATGTGTACGTGAAAGCCTCCCTGAAGACTAGGGTGCTGTGTAGTCACAGGGGTCTGTTTGGGTCCACTGGCTGTACAAGAGAGCAGGAGAACTGACAAACAAATCCTGACAACAATTCAACACCAAAAAAAACCCAAACCTCACCAATGGCAGATTTTCTTTTAGCAATCAAAATCAATACCCTCAGTTCTGGAGCAAAACTGATTTCCACAAATAAAGTATCCCTTTTAAAAAAAAGAATCCTAGCAGAACAGATATGAAAGCTACATTCCAAAGGATATGATAATTTTCCACATGGGAGCTATAACAGTCTTTAGGTTTTTTTGGTTGTTTTGTTTGGGTTTTGGGATTTTTTTGGGGTGCAGCGAGTAGGAGGGGATTGTGTGGGGTTTGGTGGTTTTTTTTTTTGGTTTTTTTTTGTGTTTTTTTTTTTTTATAACTTCCTGCAGCACAAGCTCTTTGGACTCTGTATCCTAGATATTTTGCTGCAGAATGTCTACTTATGTGCCAGTCACACAAAGAACAATCATAACAAGTATTGTACTCTGTACTATAAACACTGGGAGAATGAAATAGAAAGATTAAGGAAAAAATAATTAAAAATAGAACTCTTTTCTTTCCAAAGAAAATAACACAATTTTTACCCCAGCGTCTTTTGTCATTGTTACAACAACAGTTCATTTTAGGCCATATCTCACTGCACTTAGAATCAGGAAACCCTGGTACAAATTTACTACAGCAGCTTGTGCTTTGTTTGCACTGTATGTCTGGGACAGCACCACAGATTTCAAGGTATTTGCTAGAGGTTAACATCGCTGTTTCTGGGGGTATGTTTTCCTGGAACACAACTCTGAGAATATCTGCAGCACTGGAGAGCTCTGCAAGTTATGAAAGTGAAGGTGACTTATTTAAAAAATCTCAACTCTCTCGATAAAGTTGTCCATTTTGCAATGGGGCAAAACCAGCTGCTGATCAGGCCCAGACCCCAGCTTGATAAAAAGAGGGAATAATGTGGCAGAAAAGCACTCAGCAGCACATCTCCAAGCACTCTTATTCCCAGTAAGACCCCTACCTTTCACTTTACAAGAACTGCAATAATTCAGTTCTAGGGATTTTACTTACTAGAGGAAAAAAATTTTCCTACTCCCCTTAGTCACAGAGCAGCATTGTGACCTGCAAACTCACAGCCCTGGAGAAGAGGGAAGTGTTAGGATGTCTTAACTGCTTCCCCCAGTGTTTTGCCTGGAAGAATACCTCTTCACTACCAAGAAAAACAGTGTTTCTCTTTATGCTGTAGCAAATTCAAAGTTCACATGAGGTTGTATGCTTCTTTCCTAATGGGAAATGCCAAAAGATCAGTTATTTTTTACTGTACAAAGCTAAAAAGCTGTTTTTCTTTCTATTCAATACCAATAGACATTAGGGGAAATCTACCCTCTGCAACTTCTGTGGTGCAAAACCTGCCCCCTCTTCTTTTATTTTCATCTCTCCCAATACATGAAACAAGCAACAAGCCACCGTTCTTTTATATATTTCAGAAGTCCAAACACTTCAGGGTAAGCAAAGGAACTGGGAAGAAAACTGCTGTACACTGGCATACCTATATCAACACATCCACATTTCCTCTGATAATCACCTTCTCATTTTCCAGAATCCAGATTTTTCCTTTTTCCCTTTCTTTGTCCTTTTAAGCTTGGATTTTAACTCTTCCATTTCAAAGAACAGCTTGCTGTGCTTCGTCTTGGTCCTCTGGGTTTGCTCCACCTTTTCATCTTGAATACCTTCCAGGCAGGCTCTTGAGTCCTCCATTTTAATGAACAAGCTGCCCTGGGTATGAGGAAAAGATACCACATGCTCCATATTAATTTTGAACAACAGTTTAAATGTTCTCTGCTCAGCCTCAAGAGTCTCAGCACTTATTTGAAAAAGTGAGGTGGAAGGCCTAGTAAGAGAAGTGGGTGCTTTGACTGAAACAGGGACCAGGATTTCGCAAGCACTGCCTTCAGGAGTCATTTTAAACACTGAAAATAAACGTTATAGCTGGGTATTTTCCACAAGGAAGACACCAGAATCCATGCCAGCTCTAGAAACTGGCTATATTAAAGTTGTGCATTATCTTGTCAACATGTAGAACTCTTCTTTAGCAAGTCCATTAATATTAATGAAATCATGTATATTTTTCCCCATTCCTGGGTCTGTCCAAGTCCAATGCTAATTACATTCTGAAGAAGGAAGCCGCTGGCAGACACAGCATGCATCATGCCATAAGGCTGAGTGTTTCCCCTCTTTTCCAGCTGTGCAGAATACAAGAGAGATCTATCTTTCTCCAAATATGCAGGAATGTTTCATGCCTGGGGTCCTCTACATCTCTCAACTGCAGGCCACTGGAGATTGTAGCTCTTCACTAGCTCTCTTGCTGTCTCTCCATTAGGATTCCTTCCCAACTTCCCTATTCCTCAGCACTGTAGGCGAATACTCTGGCCAAAAGGTATACTCATTTCCTGGATCATCTTAAGACTGTGAAGCTGGATCTTCCTGCCATGATCATTTAAAAGTGTCTTCAAACCTTGGAATTCCTTAAAAAAAAAAAAAGTTGTAAGCCTATGTTTAAAAATCCAAGACTGACTTTACACTCACTCAAACCCCTACCTTAAGGAGCAACAGCAACATGAAGACTAGAGTTCACCTGCACTTGAATTCCTCACAGCTGCTTAAAGGCATTGTCAGTTCTGGCAAATGCTTCCTAGACAAGGAGAGCGTGGAGTTCATCCTAGCGTGTGGGTCACCACAAAGACATAAACCTCATCAGCTTTTGAACAAATGAAATTCGTGGCCAGAGACAAAAACAACATTGGTGAATATCCAAGACAAACTGCCTTCATTCTCATAATATATTTGGCCCACAGAAAAAACAGAATATGGTGTGCTGTTTAAGTGAACAGCTATCAGGGAACTGTAGGATGATGAAAACTGTTTCAAAGAACCAATGTGCAGTGGCTGTACACTGACAGCATTGTGAACAAAATGGTTTTCTTCATCCCCTCTATCAAAGATGTAAAGTTATATGTCAGAGTCATCTCATCGGGAGGGGCAGGATAGTGGATGCATTAGCAGAGGAACGAATCAATTCAGTCAATAAAGGAATTGATACCTGTCTATAGTTAGAAAAAGCCTTTTACAGAACAAGCTGTTACTCTGGATCATTGAGAAATAAAAGAGTTTTACTGAGTTTCTAAATACACAGATACATGTATAATTAATATTGTCTAACAGCCAGACATTAAGAGTAGGTTTAGGATTGTAAATGTTCCCTTCTTTTGTTCTTTCCTTCTCAAGAGTGCATCTAACAGCTATGGGGAAAAGAATAAACATGTAAAAGAACTATGAATTCCCTGCATAATGAGCAGGAGGCTGATACACAAAGCTTAAATAGGGAATACAGAGACTACTCTCTCACAGAATCTATTGAGCAGCAAAGCAGGATTCAGTCTTCTCTTTCTGACACACTGGTGGATGGCACAACAGTGGCTTTCTGGCTTGTCCATCCATAAACAGCAAATAATATTCATCCACATTCCCAATACTCAATTAGTTTACTGCGGAGAAAGGCCTTGCAAGTGCAAAAGTACCAACTAAGACATTCTGGGGTAGCAATAGCATGATTTTCATTGTCTCCCAGAAATCTAGCATCTGTCCAGGACAGGCAGTGAGGCAAGAATGCACGTATTCACAGGCAGGATTGTCTACATCAGATCTCTTCAGCAGCATTCACAGAGTCTCACTGGGCTGCCTTCAGAGCTTGGAGCAGTCTCCACGAGACAGGCCTCGAACATGCTGGCAGCACTGGCTCTCCTGCCAGAGCCTGTTCCATACTTGCAAGCCATCCACTGAACAATGGTCAGCAGGCTTGCTTCAGGAGAACTAAACTGATCTTCAAGTTTTTGAAGTGTATAACAGAGGTGAAACAAATCAAAGGGTACTTCCACATCACCATCTTAGTCTGAATGCAGAGTGCACTTGATGCAAATTTTCCAGTTGTCCATGTGTCTTGCACTGTGGTTCACATCACCAAGTAGTCTTGAAAAAATGCAAATTGGATTCATTTTGGATCAAATCAACCAAAAGATGCATGCCAGCCACCACTGAGCAGCTGCTCCCAAGGGCTAAAGAGCTAGTCAAATGTAAAACCCTTGAAAATGCATGCAGATCAAACATCAGGTAGTTGCACTGAGAGTTCCCCTCTCCAGTTTGCCACACCTGCTAACAGAGACGCAGGTAAAGCCTCCAAGTACAGACCAAGGACACTGGGGAGGCATCCAGCAGGTGGCAATCTTCTGACAGCAGTGACAGCAAAGAGTGAGGAGGAGGTCCCACTTCTGGAAAAGGGCTCAAGGATGAGAATGTGGAAAGAGAAAGACTATGCAGAAAAAAGAATGCTTAAGCTTTATGTTATCTACTTATTTTTCTCTTTTTAAGAAGTTCAAACCAAGCAGGCACCAACTGTGCAAGACTTACTTGGTGCTATGGATAAAATATTTTAACTCTGTGAAAGTACACAATCATTCCATGAAGGACCATCTAACTTTCACTTCACCTATGCCTTGAAAAAATGTTTGACTAAGATAGGATTTACAGCATAAAACAAATGTAGTGGTATTATTCCAAGTAATCATTTTTGTCAGCAGACCAAACAAATAATGAACTAATATAATCAAGAAGTGAAAACATTGACAAACAGCTGTGTTTAATTCTTTGAGAGCATCCATTAAAAAGCAAACCAAAATACCCAGCAGACGTAATCCATACTATCAATACTATAGGTGCATATACCTTCATCTCATCTCATCTTCATCTCATCTCAAAAATAGTTAGGAAAGACGTGGTTGCCATAGACAGGAGTTAGACATGACTCCAAATAGAAGGAATGAATGACTCCATATAGAACTGAACACAGCCATTTCTGTGTGGAATTCCCTTTGTCATGAAACACACTCTAATGTACACTGACAACAAGCACAGGAAATTAAAAAAAAAAAAAAGGCACAATCCTCTGCAGCTTAAAAGGCAGAAGACTTACCTTAGGAAAGCAAACCTTTTCGTTCTCTTGGTCTGGAAGTGTCTCATGTTTGCATCTTTTCAGTTTGGCTTCCAGTTCCACAAGTCTTTTCTGCAAGGCTTTTTGTGTCTTTTGGATTGCAAAATTAATTTCTCATACTTGTTCTGGATCCTTCTATCCTCTTTGCAGTTTGGACAGTCTGAACATCGAAGTGCTTCAACTGTGGGTCCTTCTGAGGGGATCTTTGAAGTGGGCAACTAAGTTGCATTTGTTTTCTAGTTTACTCTCCAGTACTATCAAAAGTAAAACTTCTAAACACTGAATTTTACAGAAATTCACCTAGGTAGTAAACCTGTTTCCCTAAGAAGCAGTCACAGAGTAACAGAGAAAAAACAATTTTTTTTTTCCTTTTATATCTAGGGAAACAGACTCGGAAGCTTCATGGCTTCTGTGCTGTATAGATTGTGAATCCGTATACCAAATCCATAGCTTAATCCAGAACAAAAGTCAGGAGCAGAGTTTTTAAAGCATTTAGAAGGCAGAAGGCTTGTAGTCTGCAATCACCTATATATACTTTTGAAAACACCTCTCCAGCTTTCCTAACCTTCCACTAACATCTGTTCACCCATAAGTAGGTGTGTGTGCAACTTCACTCATTTCAGCATGCCCTTCACACAATCCCTGCACCATTGCACTTCTAAATTCTTGAAAAAGAACTTGGCCAAAGGTCTCCTGAAACTAGTCCACACAGAAAAAAAGAGTTCAAAGTACAGGCCTCCCTCTTTCCTTCTCCCTTCTCCGCCTGCTAGTCTATCAACTGTTCTCGTTTCCAGAAAAATCAGCATCTTCCACATCAACAGATCACAGAATCACACAGAATCACAGAATGTTAGGGATTGGAAGGAACCTCGAAAGATCATCTAGTCCAATCCCCCTGCCAGAGCAGGAACACCTAGATCAGATCACACAGGAACGCATCCAGGCAGGCTTTGAATGTCTCCAGAGAAGGAGACTCCACAACCTCTCTGGGCAGCCTGTTCCAGTGCTCTGTCACCCTCACTGTAAAGAAGTTTTTTCTCATATTCGAGCAGAACCTCCTATGTTCCAGCTTGAACCCATTGCCCCTTGTCCTATCACTGGATGTCACAGAGAAGAGCCTGGC
>WKFP01013920.1:35518-49279 GCA_011057875.1 Pterocles orientalis
CATCCTGCTGTCCACCAGGACCCCCAGGTCCCTCTCCCCTACACTACTCTCCAACAGGTCAGTACCCAACTTATACTGGAACCTGGTGTTGTTCTTGCCCAGATGCAAGACTCTACACTTGCTCTTGTTAAATTGCATTAAATTTTTTCCCGCCCAAATCTCCAGCCTGTCTAGGTCTCGCTGGATGGAAGCACAGCCTTCTGGCGTGTCAGCCACTCCTTCCAGTTTCTTATCATCAGCAAACTTGCTGAGGGTGCACTCTATTCCCTCATCCAAGTCGTTGATGAATATATTGAATAGCACTGGTCCCAATACCGAACCCTGGGGGACTCCACTAGATACAGGCCTCCAACTAGACTCCATCCCATTCACCACAACTCTCTGGCTTCTTTTCTCCAGCCAGTTCACAATCCATCTCACTACCCCATCATCCAAATCACACTTCCTCCGTTTAGCCGTGAGGATACTGTGGGAGATGGTGTGAAATGCTTTACTGAAATCGAGATAGACCACATCTACTGCTTTACCATCATCTATCCACCTGGTAATGTCCTCATAAAAGGCTATCAGGTTGGTCAAGCATGACTTCCCCTCGGTGAAGCCATGTTGACTTCCTCTAATGACCTTCTTATCCCTGATATGCTGAGAGACAGCATCAAGAATAAGTTCTTCCATCACCGGTGGTGTGCAGGCTCTTGCCCTTTTTGAAGACTGGTGTGACATTCGCTTTCCTGCAGTCCTCAGGCACCTCCCCCGTTTCCCACGACTTGCCAAAGATGATGGAGAGTGGTCTAGCAATGACTTCCGCCATCTCCCTCAGCACCCACGGGTGCACCCCATCAGGACCCATGGATTTATGGGTGTCCAGATTACTTAACCACTCATGATGACAGGTATAAAAACAAAAAAGGAAAAACAGCTCTTAGTTTTTGAAGATAAGATGAGGGAAACACTAGGATTTTTGTAACAGATAAGGATGGGCCATAGAGGCAAAACAAAATAAAATTAGGAAGCACCAACAGAATTAAGCTGAATTTTTATACAGGAGGAACAAGAGTTTCTCATGACTAACAAGCAGCCTCAAATTTGCCTTGGTCTTATGGAGTTTTTATAAATCTCAGTTTGTACCAGCAAGAGTCAGAAATAGCTGTTTGAAATGAACAGAATTACAGTCTTTAAATGTAGCACAAGCAGCATGTCAGTATGTGTCCCTGCTTGCTATTTTTTGGAAGACCACAAAATGTATTTACCAACCACAATTCGATTACAATTAGCGTAATGGCAAAAACTTTGGCTTTACCTTTCTTTCATTTGGATTTTCAAGTTACCTCTTTTTTTTCCACTTGGATTCTTCTGAGCAGAAAGTGCAGTTTGTCTTCAATTAAAACAGAAATAGCAGAAGATCAATATAGATTTTAATCAGAATAATAATAAAACCCAATATGTCTCACAGAACCATACTTTATGATTTACCAATAAGAAATCACCTCTGTGGAAAGTCAGTAAAAGACTTTCTTCATAAATAAGTTGCAGTTACAAATTAAAATACAGCCTCATGAAAGCATCTGTCTGTAGCATTGGCCACACTATGCAGATGGAGTGACACTACAGAAGTATTACCCATTAGACATTGAGTTTTGTTCAGAAAGCTTCATATCTGCTACAGCACCACAACAAATTTAACCTACAAAGTGGCCAACTATTATTTCCATACATGCCGCCATGGAATTATCAGAATTAAAGAGTCACTAGAGTAACACTACAGCATTGCATCAGTGTTTTACAACACTATAAATCCCCATTTAGGTCGCAACAACCCCATTCAGTGCTACAGGCTCGGGGGAAAGTGGCTGGAAAGCTTCCTGGCACAGAAGAACCTTGGAGTATAGGTCGACAGCCAGCTGAATATGAGCCAGCAGTGTGCCCAGGTGGCCAAGAAGGTCAATGGCATCCCGGCTTGTATCAGAAATAGCGTGGCCAGCAAGACTAGGGAAGTGATTGTGCCCCTGTACTTGGCACTGGTGAGGCCACACCACGAATAGTGTGTTCAGTTTTGGGCCTCTTGCTGCAAGACAGGCACTGAGGTGCTGGAGCGCATCCAAAGGGCAACAAGGCTGGTGTAGGGTCTAGAGCACAAGTCTTATGAGGAATAGCTGACGGAACTGAAGCTGTTTTAGCCTGGAGAAAAGGAGGCTCAGGGGAGACCTTATCACTTTCTACAACTACCTGAAAGGAGGTTGTAGCGAGGTGGGTGTTCGTCTCTTCTCCCAAGTAGCAAGTGGTAAGACAAAAGGAAATGGCCTCAAGTTGCACCAGGGGAGGTTTAGATTGGATATTAGGAAGAATTTATTCATCAAAAGGGTTGTCAAGCACTGTAAGAGGCTGCCCAGAGAAGTGGTTGAGTCACCATCCCTGGAGGTATTTAAAAGGCATGTAAATGTGATGCTTAGGGACAGGGCTTAATGATGGACTTGGCAGTGTTAGGTTAACAGTTGGACTCAATGATTTTCAAGATCTTTCCAACCTAAAGGATTTTATGATTTAAGGGCTCTATACTGATCTTTAATGTTCAGCCTCCAACTCAGAGTGAGAAATACGCAATGTTACTTTCAGTTTGTCTTCAATCTAGTCACATTACTTGCAACATACAGGGGAAAGACAGCATGTTATACCCAGTTCAACATTATACAATAACAATAACATTTCTCTCATCTCCAAACTCTTAAATGGCAAACTATTAGTTACTAGCTATAGACCAATTAATAGATGAGATTGGGACAGGAAAAAACATTGTGTCAAAATAGCACTTAGATGAGAGAACAAACTCCACATACCTGGAGAAAAAAGGAAGGATGGTAGGAGTCCTTCTGGCACACCATCTTTTGCCTTGCTGGTGGATCTATCAATTTTTAAAATCAGTGAGTTAGTAGTTGTGTCAAACATCAAAATGCTCTAGAACAGAGGATTTGAGTAAATTCTCCGTGGGAGATAACAATGCTGATGGTTGGTTCTATTCATAATTTCCCATGGAGCAAGGTAAGAAGCCTCTGATTTTTGCACCTTTGCATCTGCCTATGCTTATTACAAGTGAAAAAAAAAATAGTGGCTTTAACTGTGTGGCATCATGTGAAAGCTCTAATCAACAACAGAGGCTCCAAGGCTGCCTTTTTGCAGACCCAGGAAGAAACTACATCATATTGCCCACATTTATATGCATGAGAAATGCATACCTAACTCACTTTTTGCTTGATATAATTTCACATGATATTTTATAATTAGAAATAAAAGCAGTAGAGGTTAGAGAAAGTTGGGAGGTGTATTAATTTAAACCTACTCATTTAGATCTACTTACAAGAAAATAACATATTTTAGATTCCATAGAAGTTGGGTGAACTCACCTGGAAAGTCACCTATCTACCAGGAATATATGAGTTTTCACAATCTGCTGCAAAAACATTGCCAGGAACAGGAAAAAAAAATATCTATATTATACCTGACAAGCACTCTCTTGAATTAGTGGGGTCTTCATAGTTTGATTTTTGATCCCTCTTACGTTACAGATATAGCTTCATACTCAAAAGAAGTTATAAAAAGGAGTTTCCAGGGGAGCTGAAAAAATAAAAAATGTGTGTAAGTTCTGATACTGACAAGGACTGTTCAACATCATTTCAGAAAATATAGAGCAAGGCACTTGCACTCTTTTCACATCCTTTCCAAGGGTTTGTCTTACAGGCTCACATAAAGAAAAAAAGCAACGGAGCAGTAATGCTCACAACAGAAATGTTAGGATTAGCACACTAGGGAAACCATTTTGGAGTTCAGAACACTAATGTGGAGAAGTATAAGTTACCTTATTATTTCTACAGCACCTACTAGAAAAGTATTAGTTATCACAAGGAAAGCAGCACTTCTGCAGAGAAGAAAACAAGTGTTTTGCCATGATCTTCAGTGGATCATCATCCAAGAACCAAGTTCTGCCTCCTTAAATAAGATAGCCCAAAAGGTCTTGTATTTCTGTGGGACTGCTCCTGACATTACCCTGAGTAGGACTGGGCTCCTGTTCACTTGTGTCCACAGAAGACGCCAAATGAAATAATGTTTCCGGAATCTTAATCCAAATTATCATTGCGGTATGGGAAATGTTTGCATATGACAAAATTATCATGACTAATTCCATCTTCATAGCAGAAGTATCTCATGACTGCTGAGCCTGAAGCTGTGCTACGAACTACATAGTGTAAAAGTAGTTCCCAAGAGTTTATAATATAAGCAATTAAAGCAGAAAAAGCTACATTCTTATTACAAATAAGCCTTGTAGGCAGTATTATATATTTAAATAAGGACTTATCTATGATTCCAAACTGATTTTATCAGTGTTTTTGCTTTCTAATTCAGAAAAGGCTAGAGTGTGACTAATCCTCCCAGGGAAAAAGAAAAGGAATTAAGAACAGTACCTCTTAATCAATGCTTTAGTGTTTTATTAAAATTCCCATTATTAGGGAAATGCCAAAGTCCAGATTCAAAACACACCTGCAGGTCTCCTTATTGCAATATGATTTTCAGTAAACAAATATGCATTTTTAAGGCTTCTTTTAATATATTACAAAATATGTCCTTTGGGACAGAAGTATCCTCTATCAAACACTGAGGGATACACTTCTATGCTCGTAAAACTGCATTAGTAGTGTTCTGTCCTGCTGTCTGGCTTCAAAGACCTATGTGCAATTTAGGCCTTAAATATAAAATTAAGGAATCTGTATAGATAAAATGAAGGATACATTATGTACAGTTCTGCAATTGAGGAGGAAAGCAGTGCACCTAATATTTATAATATAAGGTAAAATATTTCTACAGTGAGAAGTGGAAAGCTTGGAATTTCCTTGAATAAAAATTCCTATCTCAAGCTTGTATCCTCAAAAAAGAGAATAAAAATGTAGGAAAGTGTTCAGAGGAAAAAGAATAAACAACCATGTTGAAAATAATAAATATTAGGTATTCAGAAGGCACAAAGACATACTGACGATAAAGCGATCGGTTTAGTTTACTTTTTAAAGTGATAACAAAGTATGATAACAAAAGACTTTCCAACTGTAAAGATAGATTAAGTCTCACAAAACACACTAAAAAGAAGATAAAAATAAGTTCTTCACACTTTTACTACACCAACTCACAGAAAGTAGAATTGAAACTAGGGTGGGGGAATAAAGGTAGGTAGAGATCAAAGATAAACAATGTAAATAAAGACAAACGGGTTTCAAAATTAAGATAAAACCTTGAAATCCCACATGACCATCTATATTAATAATGGCAGTAAGCAGGACAAAGTCCAGAGTGAGAACATATACAGAGATTACCAGTTCCCAGGTAGAAACAAAACCTAAAGATCTCATTGCTTTTAAAAGGAAGTGATAGGCAATCTCCATCCTAGAGTTCTAGAAGAACTGCCACAGGAAGTTACAGATCTGGGAGTAAACAGTGAAAATAATTTGGGGGTAGTATCACATGATAAGAGTTGCCGATACTGCATCTATTATTTAAGAAGTGAAAGAAAACATGACACAGTCAACTGTGGATCTGTTAACTAGCCTTAATGACATGCAAAGTTTACGGATATATACTTTTGTAAAAACAAAGATACATAGTTTAGTGTGAAAAATGAGATATAACACAACACAGGTTTGTAAAAGAGCAGTTCTCCACTAACCAGGCATTTGTCTTAGATTAGATCTACTTTATTACCTATATTTGGAAGAATCACTTTTCTTACCAGTCTGGACTTCAGAAAAGCACTTCATATGAGGAGTTAGTTAAAATGGAGATAAGAATACTATTGTAGGATGGGACACAGCCAGCCAGGGAAGAGACAAAATGGAAAGCATTAGGCTAAGGGAAGGGTGAAATTGATTTCACTTTAATAACTTTTCAAATAAATAGTGGAGAGAAGGAGGAACGAAAAAGGAAAGAGAGTGCTAATGGCACAGGTCTGAGAAGACTCTGGAGCTAGAAGATAGCAGCCTGTCTTCAAATTTCTAGTTGCTACATTTTTATTTGATACAGAGTTGCCCAATATCACACAACCATTTAAGAACAAAGTCATGAATAAAACAAAAGAAAAAACAACCAAAACAACAATTCCCTGTCCCTTCTAAGTGAGATTGACAGATTTTTAAGAGCATGTAGACCCCTAACTTCTACGTGCTCAAACAGAAAGTCTCACCTTTTAAAAAGCAGCTATGAGGCCAACACTCCCATTTACTCTATGGAAGTAGACATTTAAAAGGCTACAAATATGCCTTACAGGTCACCAGTTATTAGGAGGTAGAAGTATTTCCTATATTTTTCATGTATCAAATCCAAACACACGGGAGCCTGAAAGCTAGTGTTCCCAGATACTACAATGAAGTAAATTCAGTAAAAATCCTGCCCCTAGATATGAAATAGAAATCAGTGTTTCTGAGTCCTACCCAGATTAAATTTTATAGGCAGTATTAAATTACATAATTAAAGAGTTCTGTTCAACAGCTGATATTCCTGATTTAAACAGCATCGCAGACAAAATAAGATTTCAGTATTAATAGCAATATTAATTTCTGAATTGATAAAATGTTAAGACACACACACACCAAACTAGCATTTTGAAGTGCCATGAGAAGAGATTACATCATTACTACAGACCATCTGCTAGGAAGAACACAGAGCAACAGATAATGAGCCAAAATCACTTCTGGCATAAAAGGATAGAGTTCCACTGACTTCAGGAAATTTATCCCAATGTTCCTATGCTTTACAGATTAATAAAATTACAAATATTACAGACTACTGAAGGTGAAACAAGGTTAAAACCACAAAGACTGATGTAGCATACTCATTTAGAGCAATTTATTCTTTACACTGCAAACATATTTGTAGATGCTAAAAATCAAGACTGTGACAGCTACTCACATCAGTCAATATGCCAAAAAAGTAGGATATTTCTGCAGAAATAAGAAAGAACATATGGTCCTTATTGCCAGCTAAGGGTCCTTTTTAAAACATTTTTCCTCAATCTGATTTGCTTTACAATTACACTAAATCCTGCCATGATTGCTCTCATAGAGCACTTACAGAATTTGCCTTCCCTTGAAGATGTATTTTTCCTTCCCCTAGTTACTGCCTTTATTATTGATTTTTAGATAATCCCTGCAGTTACTAGAAAAAGGTTTTGGCAAGTTCCCCTAGAGGCCTGCAGATGCCTATTAGCCTTGTCAATAGAGCATCCTTTCACCCCCTTAGCTACCATCCTCAGTTACTAACTCTTTGACTATGCGTATATTCTGTTCGGGGACCAGCAGGGAGAACATTTAATATCCTCTCACTAACAAACAAGAAAGGCAACAGCTGCTGGCCTCAGCAGAGGGTCTGCTCAGGGAACCTGAGAGAGAAGTCTGTCTGGACTCCACTGCAGAGAACTAAGCAACTCCCCCTCCCCACTGAAAAATGTTATGAGGTATTTGGCCCATTTTGTCCTCTGCTAATTGGAAGGAGATTATACTGTTTGAAAAACCCTTTTAATCAATGCAGAAGAATTGGAAGCAGAAGGGTACTTTCATTAAAATCTGATGCAGAGAGGTCATATCAGAGAATGAGGGGGGCTTAGAGAGGTGTCTTTTATCAGAGAAACAACAAAAATTGTTAATTTTGTTAACAAAGAGAAATCATACCCCTGAAAAACAGGGCTGCTAGCATGTAAGTTGCTTTCTGAGAACCACTTGATTGGCTAAACTGAGAAGAAAAGCTTAAAGAAACCTTTGAGCTATTAATGTAAAATTCAGAACTAATACCTGGCTAGGGCCACCTGTGTTGTACAGGATTTGGATATGCCTGCTGCTCCAGCAATGGGGGTAACCAGAGAGGCTACTTACAGCAGGGGGTTGCTACATGACTCTTACTGCCAACTTTACTTTTAAATTGAAAAAAAAACATATACTGGGGATTTTATTTTCTTTCTTCCCCCTTTTTTTTTTAAAAAAAAAAAAGACAGGGAAGGAAGAATTGGATTATTAGTCCCAAAATTTTCTCCAAGTGAATGCCAAATCTCAGAAACCACAAAGTAAATACAAGGATGCCAAGGCCTATTAAACCTAACAAACATTTTTTCATTTTATTTTTGGGATTGGTAGTCGTGTTCAGAAGATAGGGCATTTACACTTCAGAGTGAAGACAGGGAGAGAAAGATTGAACGGGTACAGAGTTCCTTTGAAGAAAGGAGTTGTGCCTTATCTCCAAAACTGGGTAACAGGCTCCTTTAAAAGGAACTGTGGTCTCCTTAGGCTCCAATTGCTCCAGCTGCCACTCTGGAAAAGGGACAGAAATGCTCAGGGTTAAAAGCTTCTCTGCTCCCTCCAACTGAAGCAATCAGGAGATGAGATGACAAACTCAAACTATGGCCCCAAGCCAGCCCCTTAAAAGGAAACCAGAAGTGTTGGAGTAAGATTGCTGGTGCTAGGATCTGTCTGCTGCCCATCTCTCTCCAACAGCAGTCGCTGCAACCCCAGGGCTGTAGAAACTGCTCTACACTGCAGGGAAAACGGAGTGTCAGGCTGCTCTCATGTTGGGTGGATCTATCTCTCCCAATTGGTAATTTGGCTGGCTCTGGTCTTGTCCCAGCTTGCTCAGGTTCAGCAAGGTTGGTACAGAGCTGGACTGGAGTTGAGCAAATACCCTTGCAATTCAGAACTCCTGCTTTTGTTCTGGAATGAGGAAAACTGCTAGTTTTTCACTAGCGTGACTACAGCCAAGCGTGGCCCTGCTGTCAGTCTGGTAACAAGTGATTATTGTGGAGCGTAATGGGAAGTGGAAGCCTTTTGTTTTGGGGCTAATTAAATGCTTGATTTATGTCCACTAAGTAGGTGCTAGAAATTCTGGGTGTCACACGCCCCAATGGGGTTTGCCCCTTTACTGCCACTGTAAGTAGCCCACTGCACAACGAATATTCACATTACTTAATTGTTACCACAACTGCATGTAGTTATCTGGCAATAGTATGTGCCAAGGGCTGAGCAGAAGAACCCACTAAGGAGCTGTCACCAGGGACCAAGCCAGCTGACAAGATCAGTGAATTCCTCCTGCTGCTTCTCCGTGGATTCACATGGAAAAGGGAAAAATAAAACAAACAAACAACCCAAACCAAAGCCAAAAAAAGAAAACCAAACAGTCCAGGAAATCAAACAGGCATTTTTCCCCACAGTAAAAGTCTTTGTTAAATTATAAAAAAAAATTGTTAAGCACTGGACAAGAGACTGAAACAACAAAATAATCACTGGTTCATGGAAATCTTTTTGACTAAATCCAGTGGAGTTTTGTTTTCTACCCAGCATATATACCTCTGGCATTCTGGGATTAGAAACCAAAAAGCTGACAAGATTTAACTCTTGCAGCACAAGTAGTTTCACTATAACATGATACCAATACGATAAGACTGAAAACTGATCACAGTGTGACTTTTATCCATTAAAATGTGAATCCTGTTACTACCACATACTCTAACTTTAAACACCAATAGTTAAAGTGACAATCCATTTCTATAGCTTATCTGCTAAAAATTACCATCTGAGAAGAGGCTCTTGATTTATTTATAGGCAAAACAGCTGCTTTCTGCATTCCATGACCTAGGCAGAAGTCTGCTCCAAGTCTTGCCTGGGTACAGAGTTACCTCGTGTGGAAGAAAAATGTGGAGCCCCTTTCCAAAGCAGTGAACGGTACCTTTTTCTCTGTATGCTGACACCTCCTGTGGAACATAGCTTTACTGGTGATTTTCTTTAACCACAAGAAAAGGGCAACTTTTTTTGGTGAGGGAGGCAGACTAACCCAGGTAAACTTGATTTAGTTCTTTATGGAAAACAGAAAGTAAACAGAGACTTTTCACAGCTGCATCCCCTCTCAGTTTCCCTCCTAAAATGCTCATTAAACATACAACAAGAAAGAGCAAATAATAGCCTCTAGCCAAATTAGCCCATTCATCTAGATAAGATGAAGATATGTTCTTCATCTAGACACTGATACCCATGTAAAATGATTCTGCTCATATCACTCATGTACCCAGATGTAGTAATTTTCTACTACTGCTCACTTTCATTTATCCTACTACATTGCTACATGCAGTACATCCTGCTGTGCATCTGCCACTTGGTAACAGAAGTATAAAGTATTAAGCCCTTTAGTTAGTTAACACTGGGTACAGGAATGTGCATCAGTACAAAGAGGCAAAAACCTCATATTGTTGCATATACAAGTATCTGCTTTGTAAAAATCCACAAGTGATGAGGGCTGGCCTAAATATTTTTTCCATGTTATCTTTATTTGTTGTTAAGCAATGATATTTGTTACAACTGGAAGTTCCTTGCTCTGTCTAAACATTTACTCTTATATTCTCAAATCTTAGCATTGAGATAGTCTACACTTTGGGTCTTTTATATTTTTAAGTTAATACCATTTTAGAGCAGTTTTGCATAATTTTTTTAGATTCATTATTGCTCTTCTCTCTTAAAATCCATTCCTTTGATATAACTGCCCCTTTTACTCTTTTTTAATATATAAGTAGGGGTGTGTGTCCTGTTCTGACATCATTATCAACACCTTGCCAAGCAGCAGCCAATATCTGCAGTCTTGCCACTAGTTTCATGCTGGACGAGAAATCAATAACATATTCTAGATTGCTTTGCTTTATATGCATGCAGACTACAAAAAGTCAAATAAACATAAGCACGCAATTCCTTTGCCCAGGAATTCCTGTCTAGTATCTTTGCCTGGTTCCCAAAGAACAAATATGAATCAAGAAAGACTCAAAGATCAAGACAGAGGAAGACTTCCTACTACTTACACAGTTTCAGATGAACATCTACACAGTCATGAATAATCCCAAATGAACTGTCAGCACATCTTCCCAAAATAGAACATTTACACCCATACTAAGTAAAAGAATGTGAAAGACTGGTTGCTGGCTGTCATAATTTGGACTCCCCAAAGACATTTGGCAATATTCATCAATCCAGTTAAGTCTGCTCTGTAGTTTACAGGCGCACACAAAACCCATACAAAGAAGCACAAAATTATATATGCATACACTCAGGTATTAACACCAATGTAAATGATCAGTTTAATTAATCCAGGCAAGTTTAAACATGGATAAAACCCTGCAGTGTATTTCTACTGAACGCACATTAAAAGAAAGACAGTGGTGGGGGGGGGGGCGACCCAGTAAGTTTTAACTCTTTTTTCCCCCCCTTCATTGCCCAAATATACTCATCCTGCTGCTCAGATGGTGTGCATGTTTTGTGCCATTCAGATATTGCCAAGTGGCTGTTGGATGGGTTTGCTGTAGGCATTTTCCTATGAGATGTAGTATCTTCCTACATGTAGCCAGCACAGCCTTCACTACTACTCACGACCTTCTTGCTTTGACAGCCAGCAAGTGCTTTAACTACTGCCTGGGCTAAGCCTGTACTAAATTGAACTGTAGACAGAAGCAGTCCCCAGCTGGCTCCAGAACTGATACAGCAGGCAAACGACTGACAGGCGACTTTTTACAGCCCTACCCTTATGTTCTGCGTGTAACTCTGCTGAGCATAAGCCATGCAAAGTGTAGAATGTGGCTCCGAGGTTTGTAAACCTCAGTGACGCGTGGAAAACAGACTCCACAATCTGATAGATTGTAAAGTAGGTATGTTTATTCAGCGCTGGGCACACAGGGGATCGCTCCTCCTATTGTGTGCGCCCGTTATGGCATCGTTATCTTAAATTTATAGAGCAAATGATTACATATTCATAATATTTCGCAATACGCCTATACATATGCATTACCTATCCTCGCTTTGTATTTAAATTAGCATTTCCATAATCTCCTCCCAGCTGAGTCTGCGCAGTGCCTTCTGGTGGTGGTCGTTGGGGTCTTTGGGAATGAAGTCAGACTCCTCTTCCTCCTGTCCGCTTGTAACCTCACAGGCTCAGTCAATCACTGGCTGTTGTCCAAACCGCAGGTCTAGTCCCAACCGGTTTTGTACTGGTAAAACCTAGGAACTCCATACCTCAGCTCATCATGTTATACAAACTATCTACTTTCTAGTAAATCGCTAGGCAACCTAAGAACATCTTATTTTAGCTATTTCCCTCCTTATTGCCTTCTTGCTATTCCCATATTAACTCTTACGTCCCCTGTTCTTATCCAGGCCCTGTATCAATCCCCCCTTTTCTTACAAATGAGTAAATTCTTTTACTTTCGTCCATTATTTTCAAAATACCTGTCAGTCTCTAACCTTCGTCGCAGCTGGTTCTTCTTCCACTCACTATAGGAATCCCCTGTTCCCTTAAAACACCAAAATCCACAACGAATAGCGATACATATTACTAAAAATAAAAGAGCAAGTACTACGATTATTGCAATTAGCTGCTTTAGCCATGCTAGGTTAGGAAGCCAAGAGGTCAATTTGTCCCATAATTCAGAAAATCCCCAAGACACATCATCTTTGCTTACTTCATGTAACACTTTGGTTTGTCTCCATATCTCTTCCAAATCAGTAGACATCCTTCCGCTCTGATCTATATATGTGCAACAACTGGTATTTATAATTGTACACACTCCTCCTCGATCAGCCAGTAATAAATCTAAAGCCATTCTATTTTGTAATACTACCTGGGAGAGGCTGGATATTTCTTCTTGCTGAGCTTTCAATGCATCAATAGTTCTATTCTCCAGGTTCTCTATTATCGCAGATATATTAATTATGGCCTTCTCTAATTCACTCACCCCCAGCCATGGAATAAACCACCTAACAAAACTATGAAACGCGGTAGACTTTTCTATCAAAGGATTATTGATGCTTTCTCGTTTAATCCTTCTAATGTGATTTCTTAAATACCCTCGCAAGAACGATTCATGTATTGTCATATTAGGTACAACTGCTCCTAGGGTACAAGTCCCTCTCCAATCCTTGGGTAAAATCTTATAAGCAGTATCATTACACAACCAATACCATCCTTTTCCTTCAGGCACTGGCCATGCAGGAGGTTTAATAGTCGAGGAAGCACTAAGGTTTATAGTATAGTTACAAAAAGACTGGCTTCCTACAATCCTTGCATTTGCACAGTCTGTATCTTCCTGTCCCCTTGGTGGATTACACCTTTGTACACAAGTATAAAATGATTTGTGTGCTGTAGGGCTACTAATTTCCAATTTGTGAGTGCTAGCGTTCCAATCCAGGGAGGCATTTCTCCATAGGTCAGCAAATGATCGGAGACCCTTAGGTAAAGGAATTCCTATTAAGGACATTCCTATACCCCCATTCTCCGGCATATGAGTACATACCCACAAGTTGTATATCTAAATAGGTCTATCAAGACCTCTACCTCGGGTACCAGCTACATGTTTTCTGATTTTATTGAGTTGTTTCCCTAACGCCACCATGTAGGAGCTCATAATTTCATCTCCAATTTGTGTAGATATTCCTTTCTGTACCCCGTAAGGTTGTCCATATAAAATTTCAAAGGGGCTTAGCCCTTCCTTCGCTCTTGGCCTTGTCCGTATACGCAAAAGGGCCAAGGGGAGGGACTGAGGCCATGTCAGGTTTGCTTCTTGGCCCAATTTTACAATTTGCTGTTTGATTAAGTGGTTCATCTTTTCCACCTGACCGCTCGACTGGGGGCGGTACGGGGTATGAAGCTGCCAATCTATACCTAAATGGTGGCTAATTTGTTGTACTATTTTTGAAACAAAATGCGGTCCTCTAT
>WKFP01013920.1:49299-60817 GCA_011057875.1 Pterocles orientalis
CTCATCATGTTATACAAACTATCTACTTTCTAGTAAATCGCTAGGCAACCTAAGAACATCTTATCTTAGCTATTTCCCTCCTTATTGCCTTCTTGCTATTCCCATATTAACTCTTACGTCCCCTGTTCTTATCCAGGCCCTGTATCAATCCCCCCTTTTCTTACAAATGAGTATCATCAGTCTAATCATACATAGCATATTCAAACAGGAGCTCAGTAGGTCTTTTTCTTCTCTTTGTTTTCTCTGCTTTCTCAAAAGCTGTAACCAACTACTTGGCTCTTTTTTCATGCAAGGCTGCCAGCTTCTATAAACAGACCGAAAACCTGGCAATCACTATGCAGAATTCTGTTTGCAATATCCCTGCTTTGCTGTCTATTTTTGTAGACACTTCCTTCAAATGCTTGCAAGCCAAGGGTATTTTCCTTTGGTTAACTTTTCCATCTCAAAGGGAAGATAAGATAAATTCCTTTAGAAAAGATTCCAACTATCCCTCAGGTGATTTGTACTACATCAAAGAGACTTAAAATGAGAGTTTTTCCCCTCTTGTCATTGCCAGATTTGCAAGTAAGTATTCTGCACACAAAAAAACATGCTAATTTATGCAGTCCCCTTATCTTCCTCTTTTCACTCTCTCAGCTGATACAAGGCATGCCAAGTTCACGGTGCTTCCCTAATGCTGCACTGCTGGCACTTACTCTTCCAAAGGGAACATTCTCTACATCTATTTAGCAATATGACTTTTAAAAATAGGAACACAAAATCCAGTGCTGAGTTCAGGATAATTATGGGAGCTATAGCAGGTGCAAGTATTCTCTTACGCATTTTCTGATGATACGACGAAGAAAAACTTTGCTTGCAAAGAGCTTAGAGGGACTTTTCAGGGTACTTCTGTTATATAGCTTTTGAGAACCATAGTAAACAGCTTACTGTAAATGAGGTAGGCCAAGCTAGTATGTGGAAGTGTAATTTCTGAGTGATGTTCAGCTTGCTTGATAAGCCAGCCAGCATTTTTCACTTCAAAATCCACCAGGCTCCTGTCAGATGAACAGTGTTGGTTTGCATCACAGAGCACTTGGCCCAGACTCAGAGCATTTAGGCTCCTAATTTCTCACAGGTCTAGGAGTTACTTTGCTGAGGCAAGTGCTAGGCCTTTTCTGCAAGATCTTAGAAAGCTACTACTTTAGTCACTGCTTGAAGGGAGACAGAGCCAGTCAGGAGCAGTGCCATAAGCTTTTTTGGTATGACTTAGCATAGGAGGGACTAAGACTTTCTACGAGAGAGCTACCATTCACAGGGAAACTATCACCATTTCACACCGGCATCCAATATCTGTAAATTCATCGCAGCATTTTCTGGATATGGCAACCAAAATACCTTTCACCTTGTGAGTACTAGAAAATGTTTCTGATTCAGTTTCAAAAGGGCCAGGAAGGTCTCTGTGCCTCCTTCATTGCATGTTGTCCCCAGACTTCCTGCTTTCATACATTTCTTGCCATCACAGAATTCCCAGTTGAAGACAGGGAATTTAAGAGACAGTAGAAGTTTGACAAGTAGAAATAAATTCAGAGAAAACAGAGCTCAATTTAACCTGTGATTTACTGAAATTTAGAGTTGGGACCGGACACCTAGCCCTATATTTTGATTGTGTGAGGATTCCAGAAATCAGCTCATGGTTTTTATACTCTAAAATATCATGGAATAAATTTTTGGATGAGAATTATGTTACTGTTTAATTTGGATTTTTTTCCTCTTGCCTGATGCTGAATACCTAAGAGTTATTTGGAGATCAGCTTTTAATTTCCTAGCACAATAATTTTTCCATATTATTGAATTCAATACATCAATATGGTAGTAGGTTGATCCTGTTGATCCTATTTCAAATCCAACCAAAGTCAGTCTAAAGATTTATCTACTTTGCAGTTAGTTTATACATCCATTGGATTTTTCTATTCAACAGCAGCAGCACTGGGGAACGTGTTTCTTCTATGCAGAAGCAGACACAAGCTTTTCACATAAGATGGGGATGCAACCTCTTCTTTTAATGAAAAGGCAGGATCCAATTTTATATTTAAGTGCTGTCCATTTGATGGACACGCAAGTTAGATCAGTAGCAGGTGCACAAACCAGGAACCCTATCTGTTTCGATCCTGACAGGATTTTTGGCTGATCTGCTGTCTTTGATCAGATACCCCTGCAATGTATTATTTCCAGTGCTGCAAAGCTGTAGCTCAACAAGCTGTGCTTAAGCCTCTCCACTTCCAACTGGTGCTCTCTTGCCTGGTAACTCTCCATGCCATTCATCTTTCTCAGCCAGAAAGCACTCTGTCTCTCCTACAGCAAGATGTAATTCAGTCCTGTTACGCCAGCCTTTGTGCTGGCTGTACTGCTCACCTGATATCCCTCCAGGGAGCCAGTTCAGGAAACTAAATGGTCAGTAACAAGTCCCACAAGAACTTTTCTGCCAGTCAGCTCGCTTAGCTGTGCCACTCTTCTTACAGTGCTAGTGTAAGGCAGGGGATGAGCCCTCTCAGGGGCAGTTAGCCATCCACATATTCATATATAGTATAATGTGAAAGTTAATCTCGTAATGTGGAAGCACTCATATGTTGGACCACCCTTCAAAAGGTCATCTACCACCTTCAAAAGCAATACACTAGAGAAAGTCACTTTATAACTTCTCTCATGTGCTCCTACTTTTGTTCTGTCTTGGTGTGCACTACGAAGAACACTAGTGCTGAAAATATTTGGGTGTGCTTCATATGTGCTATTGAATTTGTTACACTGTTCAAAAGGCTTACAGATAGTAAGCAGTAAAAAGCTCCTGTTTGAAAAAAACTTGGGAAAGGGAAAATGATTGCCTACTGAAGTGTGAAATATTTTTGCTGTAAAATAAAGTGTCATTTTCAAATAACGATAGTACTTCAGAATATAATATAAATGCTATAAAAGACTACTAGAAAGAAAAAAATAGAAGTTTTCCCAAGTGTTGACAGTGAATATAAGTCATTCACGCAGTTTTTCCTTAACTCCTCCCTTACAGTTTTAGTTTCAAAGACTCCAAAAACCTTTTTGCTTCAACATTTTAAGAACAGACATCTCATCTATTATAGCACAATAGAACAAAAAATGTAAATCAAGCTCAGCTCCATTTAATTAACTATCAGGTGCGACAGTGCTGCAAGCTAACAATTTAGAAGCAAGACTTGGAACTAAAACAATGCCTATTTGTAAATAATTATTAAATACAACCTAATTATGTAACTGTTTCCACAGTTTTCCTGAATGCAGTCTGTCTTCCTAGACTTTTTTTTTCCCCAAACCGTATCAAGTACTAGCTAGTTCTTAGTGTCATCTTTCAAGCTAAACGAAATGCCCCCAAATTACCTCAAACTACAACTTTTTTTTTATTATTTACAGAATGGTTTAAGTGCATCAGTGATTCTTCTAATTCTTAAAATAGTCTGTTGAACTACCCAGAATTCAAGAAGTTTTAGAGATGCTCTATTTACTAATTCTGACATAAAGGCAAGAAGCCAAACCCACTTCCTCAAGACTTCAGAAGGTCAAATAAGAATAAATGTAGCCAAGAATTAGCCCAGAAATTTGGAACTAGAAGATGTGCAATCAAATCTTAGTCTCATTACAGTCACTATAACAAAACTCTCATCAAATGTCTTCAGCAGATACAGGAGGTTCATCGTTCCTCCAAAAACATCCTGCTTCAAGCACTGAACACTAGATATCCAGTGCTGCAAAGTACTGGATCTCAAAACAAGCAAAGCAAATTACTAAATACTTTTGCAGGACTGCTCTGCCTACTGCAGGCATGCTGGCTGACAACGTTATCAGACATTTCTCACTCTCTTTCATTTCCTTCTTTGACTTTGCTGACCACAATTGTGATATGGGGAATCATATCTCAACCCCAGGCACTCCAGTTCTACCCAGTCCTTACTCTCAGACATCCTCACTGAGGCTGGGGGATTTATTTAGAGGCACAAGAGTTCAAAGAGGTTTTGCACCTTTCTAATAAAAGGAGATTCACTGTAACCTGCAGGTAATCTCTGATCAGCAAGACAATTCTCCTAAAGAGAGCTCCTACAGAGCTATTTGATATCCATACCGTTGGATTTTCAAAGTACTGTTATTCTGCTCCTGTATTCCATAGCACCTACTCCATCATAACCACTCCAAATAGCAACTGACAGTATAAATTATATCCCAAAACAGGTATTATTTCAACCACACAAAATTCCTTTAAAGACTATCCAGATGCAACTTTCCACTTTAAAACATAAAAATGTTTTTTCAGAAGAGCTTCAGTTTACAACAGGAGAATGATGTCCCTCCAAAGGGGATTCAGCCTTTCAGCAGATGATTTTTAGTTAAAACACAGCAGGAAGGACAACATACGTAATGATCTTTACTTCGTTGCCTTTCTTCTTACAAAACATTAGTCCTAACTAAAAGGGAATGGTCAGATTTGCACAAAAAGCTTAATACCTCACATTAAAGTAGGATAAATTATACTGCCTGCCAAGCAGCCACTGACAAAGGAAGTTTGCGCAATGGGTATCACCAAACAAAACCAAAAGGGTGTGCTGTCAAATTGTTGCCCTTGTTCAGGAAGGCAGAGCAGTGTGGATGGCAGTTTCCCCAAACTCACTCTCAGCAGAGGCTAGGTGCAAAACACTCTGAGGGCACAGGAAAGGATCCTGAGGTTTTGGGGGCTTTGGATCAAACCCTATGAGACCCTGAATTACAGAGTTGTTAGACCATGGCTTCACTTAAACAGCAGTGACAGGTAAATGCTCCCAGGCTGTTGTGGTGAATCCTCACCTGCAATAAGCTCTGCCAGAGAGAGTAAAGAAAGCACTGATCAGCTTCCACAGCCACATGATGTTAGAGGGGGAATCCCTGTGCCTGCAGAGATATCCCCATAGACTACCCCAGCACTCAATTAGACAGCAAACACACCTTACTTATTATGCTATTTAGAAACAAATGACAAGATTCATGCAGCATAAACCAGAGTGATATCTGTAATTTGTGGCATTTCAACACAATGTACCTATTGCCAGATTCAAAGGCAGCAAGCTATGTGGCAGGGAGCAGGAGCAAAGCATCCCTGTCACTTCGGAGTGCAGCATCATGGAGGGAGACATCTATGCAGGACTGCCCATCCCCCTACCCCAGAGCTGCTGTGGGTGAGAGGGAGAGTGGGGAATTTTCCTTCTGAGGGCAGTCCAGGGGAGTGAAGGGATAACACAAAAGCAGAGAGATTAAATAACTTGTTTGTGACTTGACAATTCAGTAGAACACCCAGACCAACATCATACCCATTTACCCTGTTCTGCTGCAACATCTGCTTGCTTATAGACATCTGCTATATTGCAAGCTACAATCAGAATAGTTTGCATTATCCTTGCCAAATTAGAGACAACAAAGCAAGTTGTTCCTGATGAGAAAAATAAATCTCCCAAAGATGGACATTTCAAGGCCTGCATTCTCACATCACCACCCAGGTTTCTGGAATAAATGTCATGGTGTATCAAAGGTGTATTTCCTTGAGACACTGTACCAGCAGTCACCAGCACGGCTAGTATGTGAACCACAGACACTGAGAAAGGGGAGGTATAGCAGGAAGAAGACAGTGCACAGATTTCATACAGGACGCTAAGGAATAAGAGCTGGTCACACCACTGTTATGAAACAGAACGGATCTTAAATTGCACGTGTCCTCAGAATATATAGGCTTTTTATCTCCAAGAAAGCAAGCAACTAATATATATGCTTGTCAGCAGTTTTAATACAAAAAGACTTGAGAATGTTATAAACAACCAAACCAGATGATACAGAATTACTGCAAGTATATGAAAACATGGGTGCCCTACCATTGGTGTGAATCTCCAAATTAAGATCTTTCTTTACCAGAGTAAAGGCTTCCTAACAACTAGTAATGAACCAAAAAACATTTCAAGGTTTCCTCCTAACCATTGCTTCCTCCCAACAGTGGTAGAAAACCATCCATTCAAGGTATATTGCTAGCAAATATATGTTCTCCAGATGCTCTGCTTGTTTTCTGAATAACCTGTTAAAAACAAACAGAAACACTTTAAGGATGAATAAATAAGCCAGTACTGTTATCATACAATGTTCTTATACCCCACTGATGAGGGTAAAAGCCAAGTAATTTCCATGGAGGAGGAAGGGAACTAACACTACACTTTTCAGCACTTACCATAAACTTCATTTTTATTGCAGTGATGGGGAAAATCAGCAGATTTCAGAGTACATAGTGGAAGGACAACTTAAAACCTGTTTTAAAAAGGGGTGTAGATATTTGTATTTGCAAGCCCCTCTACGCTGGCATCAAGTCGCTGCACTCAAGAAAGCAGATCTCGCTTCCCTAGACCATCTTTACTGTAGCATTCTCATACTTGCTCATCAAAGGCTAGTAACCTTTCTGCTGGGTGTAGAGTTGCAAGTGAGGACAGATCAGACAGATGTCTGTAAGTTCACAATTGAATTCAAGTAAGGATTTTTTTAATTGTCTCTTTGTGAAGAAACCACATGAAAAGGATATTCCCATTTGCTTTCAGATTTAACCAGGGATCTAAATGGAACAAAGGGAATTTTCAAAGACTGGCCCTGTTGCCACTGAGGAAGAAAATGGACTCTGCAGTTCAGATGCTACGAAGCCCAGCAATAAGAACAGGAGTCATGTATCTGCAGGAATAGCTGGAGGCCAGGTGCAACCAAAACTAATTCTAACCCACCCATTCTTTCCACAGTTGCACTTATTGAGGAAGGTCCTGTGCAATAAGGAAGAAAATAGAGAAAAACTGATGCCAAGAAAATAAAGACATATTCTTACTTTTCAACCATTCTACCACACAATGTACCTAAAAAATATGCATCACCCCCACTGCAGCTCTTCCTACCAAACACAGTTACAAGTCTTTTACCTTCACAAAGACCAACTGTACAGCACAGCTGGAGTCTGAACTCACAGCATCCTCACATCCAGGGGTCCCTATGCTTACCACTGAACTATGCAACACGCTGATCATCCTGTCCCTCCTCCAAAGCAGTCTGAAGGCAGCAAAGATCTGTCTGAACTCCTACAATAAACACAACTGTCTCATTACAGGCTTGGTAAATTATAGATTGGTGGAAGGGTAATAGTCATGAAAAAATGTCAGGAAAAACAAATCTCAATAGCTACAGAAAAATATGTTTGGCTTTTTTTAATCTGCAATTGACCTGTAAACATGCACAATTCAAAAAATAAAGCAACTCTGAACTAATTTTCTCACACGGCAATTTCTGTTACAGTTGTATCAATGATAGCGGCAAATGTTTGGAGAATGAAAATCACACAACTTTAACAAAATTTCTATGCATGGGTACTCACCAAGGAACAATGAGAAGTACGTTGAAAGTACAAGGTCTGTCTTTGACAGATCTCTTCAAAGAAGGACAGCATTTAACTAAAAAACATACACCCCTTGCTGGAATAGGCATATTCTGCAGAGAGAAACAAGACCCAATTGTTGCCAGCTGCAGGGTTTTGTAGCTACAGCCAGGGCAAGGACGGCTCCTCTGCAGGCAGGAAACAGGGCTGGGACACTGCTGATGACCCACTCTGCAGCCCCCAGGAAAAGGCAAAGACTGCTGGCTTTGTATGGAAGTGAACAGGAACTCACTGAGCAACATGCAAGACTCCCTCACCAGTTACCATTCCCTTATTCACCACAGGTGATCCCTTGCCTCACCAGGCCAAGGATGTCCCTTGGACAGTGGGACAACTTAAGGCTCCTCCTTGTCCGCCCCATATGTGGTGACAGGGAAAAGCAAAGGGGCAGTGTGAAAGCCCTCCACAAAGCCCTCTACTGGCATGCCCAGCTACTGACACTTGGGAACCAGACCACCATTTGCTTACGGCTGCAGCCAAAGGGGCTGTGGGGACAGAAGAGGCAAAAGCAAATAGAAATGGAATGAGACAGACAAAAATCAAGAGTGACCACCATCAAGTAAAGAAGGAATCAAGGGCAGAGGGGAAGAAACATGAGGGTGAGTGAAAATGCAGTCTCTGAAAAAAAGACAAGAGCACCACAAAAGGAAACAGTAGGTCAGAAAACAGAGAAAGAGCAGACACAGGGAGGTCATGTTCTTGTTCAAATTTTACTGAAATTTGGTTTTCTGCAATGACCTTGATTGTTTGTTGGTTTAGTTGCTCCAGCAAAACAAAGCAAAACAGGAAATTCCACAGTTGCCTGAATCAAAAAATGTACAGAAGAGAAGGGAAATGAGAAACATTTGAATGGTTTTGGCAGAAATTCAAGTGGAAAAATTGAGTCCAGTTAACATTTTTATTTTTAGGAACACTGATTTTCTATTAAAATTATCTTTGAGGGATTTTTCTTATTGGTACTTTATTTCAATTGTTTTTTTGGGAGAACATCTTGTATTGACATATTTGACCATAACACTAAGGCTTTTTATCACTTAGAAAACCTGTTAATACTGTAACAGTAGCCGTATTACAGAATTTGGTAACTTGAAACTTCAAAATCTCAATTAACTCCATCCACACTGTCAACTTGAATTGATTTAGAACCAGGCAATACTGACTTAAAGTTTATGCACAGGGAATGAGTACACACTCACGCAAACAGCACAGAGTACACTTGCAAATATATTTGACTGTACAAGTGCATAAGCCACCAATAACATGATGATACATATTTTCTTCCTTCATCTGAATCAAAGACAGAAGTCAACAGTATTGTGCCTGAGGTTTTGCAAACACAAAACCTGAGAAAATAATGTTCTGAGTTTCTCAATATCAAACAGAATTTGTCTTTAATGCATAGTGATAGAAAATAACATTTTATACATGTGTCTATGCACATGTTGACATTTTCTATTCATATAGCACATGGTCCCAAACTTTTCAAAGAAGGAAACAGTGCCTTTACTAGTGATAAACATTTCGTTTACTGTTTTAAAAAATCTGAACTACAATGTTATCTCTCACAACTGCTAGCATCATGCTTAATATATGTAACTATTTTAGTAATTTCACTGTGTGATCATGCTAATCATAACGTGCTAGCAAATGCACTGAAAAGCATCAAAGTAAAAGCAATTACCTCTTAATAATGAGGTCTCTCCCATCACCAAGTGGTTATGTTTCCTTGAGGACCAGGCAGGTGGAAGATTAATTTGGTTACATGACATTCAAGGCTGCATTTTTTGTGAACTAAAAGCACCTATTGTCTTCAAATAGGAACAAGACCTAAAACAGGGCATAAAACAGGGAGAGCACAGAAGAATCAATACCTGTGCAAAACAGTGTTAGTTTATTTAAATGTAACAATCAAGCATAATACTTGATGAATGGCAAGAGAGAAAATACGACTGTAAGAGTGTCCTGTATTTCTCCTTGGTGTGTAAACTCTTCAGTACTTTAAGCACAACCCTAAAGAAAACTATGATCTATGGATCTCTGTTCAGGGGCATACATGTCTCAACACTATCATTGTAGGGTTGCCTTCACATACAGTGAGTCAAAAATTGTTACATATGAGTTTCACAAGAGATACATTTCACAATAATTATTTTCTAAGCTTGCATCTTGATCAGTCTTGCACACTGTGACCCCAACACTAGGGAACTGTGCCTTTTTTATTCTTGCCAATGAGATATGCAAGAGAAAACAAACAATATTTCTCTCTTAATATAATAAACAAGAACAGCTAGGTAGCTCTAAAATATGGCAAAACAACAAAACTATCTGCAGCTAAAATATGAGAAGAAGTTAAACAGGAAGAAAGTAGTAGAAATCTAAATCTTCCTATTTGAACAAGCAATCATGTCTCTGCTTTTCACCTGCCAGCTCCAGCTGTGCACAGCAATTAAACATACTACACTCACAGGCTGGTGCTATTGTCTTGTGGGATTTTTGTTTAGTCTGTGGTAGATGGCTGCATTTTAAAATAATAAAAGAGATTTCTGTATTATCAGAACTCATGCCAAACAACTTTAAAAAATTTTGAAGACTCTTTCATTTCACATGTTGTTCTAATCTGCAACAATTACCTTCTTCCAGCCTGTGTGTGTTCCCTCTTTGTGACTGACAGTGAATATAAAAGCCAGGATAACTGATATTGGCTACAAGCCATTTCAATATGACCTTTTCACTTAACTATTTAAGGCATTGGCCACTTCTGAGGTTTAATCCTCAGTTCCTCCCTTGGAGAGAATGCTTATAGGTCTGGGATGTTTTTCTGCAATGGATTAATTGGCCCATTTATTTCTGCTCCGTTGATTTCCTAGTCAATATGATCACAGCTGTAGGTGACTCGAGCACACACTTTCATGAGACCAACAAAAATACTGAGAGTTACAGTTTTTGTTCATATATTTCTTTCACTTCATAACCTATGAATATCAGTTATAATGTATCACATCTGGAACAAGAATTAACATGCTCCAAACAAAGCAGGATTCTTTGCAAAAATATTATTCCTATAAAATAAGAAGTCCCTATTTGTGTTCACCACTGCTAAAATTATTATTTTAACAAGATGTCATTGTATTTACTCTATTGTTAACAACTTCTCGGAGTTTTAGATTCTTGCTATTTGAAAATTATGTAAATAAATAAGCACAAAGGGAAAAATATTTTACCAAGACAATTCAGAGCCCACTAAATCAAAATAATGTTCAAGAATCACTTCTAAATTACAATTTTCAGTTTGACTAATTTGTCAGTTTTATACCTCTGATCCAAATGATCCTAGATACCCTTGGCTTCTGATGAAGCTGGAAATGACCAAATTATTTCAAAGACTGCAGTGATTCTTTCAAATCCAAGACTGAAAACAAAGCTCTCTGATCCAACCCACAAGTTCACATATCAGTAGTTTGAACCAATTCCTGCAAACAAAAATTCCAGATACTTGTAGATGTGAACAATGTCACAGCAAAACTGAAGTGGACAGGTTTGCACATAACTAACAAAACTCCCCAAAGAACTCAAACAACCCCACCCCCAACCAACCAGTGCTATCACTGAAGATCACCATTGGGGAAAAAACCCTGTGTAAATGCAATATTAGAAAACAGTTGAATATTTACATCCCTATGACTGAACCAAAACCTTTTATTGGAGCCGAGACAGATGATCCTAGAGCAGTACTCTCTTCCAGGATACATACAACTACATGATCTGCTCTGTTTTGCAGGGGAAGCAGATCTTTTCTGAATGGCTGCACTGAATGTAATTTTCCATGCAGTTTTAATATACTGCAATTACACAGAATGTTAGAGATTGGAAGGGACCTCGAAAGATCATCTAGTCCAATCCCCCTGCTGGAGCAGGAACACCTAGATCAGATCACACAGGAACGCATCCAGGCGGGCTTTGAATGTCTCCAGAGAAGGAGACTCCACAACCTCTCTGGGCAGCCTGTTCCAGTGCTCTGTCACCCTCACTGTAACGAAGTTT
>WKFP01013920.1:60837-101565 GCA_011057875.1 Pterocles orientalis
CTCTATTCCCTCATCCAAGTCGTTGATGAATATATTGAATAGCACAGGTCCCAATACCGAACCCTGGGGGACTCCACTAGATACAGGCCTCCAACTAGACTCCATCCCATTCACCACAACTCTCTGGCTTCTTTTCTCCAGCCAGTTCACAATCCATCTCACTACCCGATCATCCAGATCACACTTCCTCAGTTTAGCCATGAGGATACCGTGGGAGATGGTGTCGAATGCTTTACTGAAGTCAAGATAGACCAATTACTGAAATTTCTGCTGGAAGCAAAGAAGGTAAAAGTTAAGTGTTAGTTTGTAAGATATGCTTAGCCATAAACACAATTGCCTTTTTGCAAAAGCAAAGATCTTCAGTCAACAGCTGAAGTTTTGCTGACAACTAAAGTTACAACTAGGTAGATTACTCTTTTTAAGGATTAAAATATAAAGTAAAATATTTGAAATCTTTTCTTCCTACATAAAAATTCTGTAACTTAAATTGATGCCTATCTCGACAGAAGAATTATTCCCCAGCAACGATCAGCAGGTGGCGTGGTATAAAAAAAACAGCGGGATGAGATTAGGATAAGATGATTTAGTTCTTCAGTTTTAGAAACAAGTGGTGTTACAGCTGAAACAGTAATCAGCAGAATAATTGTCAAATTTTAAATTTATTGATATCAATTTAGTAAGTTACAATGCAATGAGGCACAAACGGACTGTTCACAGCTACCTCAGAGCTGCTGCTTGTTCGTCCCCGTCTTGATTCTTGATGCAATACTTTCTCTGTAATAGAGACTAGCAGTTCTTTAGTAAGGCTCTAATAGCTTTTCTGAAAAGCTTTAATAGTACAAACATTTAAGAGAAGATTCCTGAAGGCTCAGAGGTGGCTTTCCAATTGAATTGTGCTTCTGAATCACTGAGAGATCTCAAACTTCTGCAGGAACAACAGGGGAATTTCTTGCTATCTTACTGGCTCAGGGTGATTTTTCAGTAGGAAAGCTGTTCTAACTACAAATCAGGTTTACAGATTCAAAACACTACTCAGTGTGACATCACCCAACCTTACAGCAGCCGTTACAAGAATATCTATTTGAATTCCTACAGTCCACTGAAGGTGACAGCATTGCACAAAGGCTTTACCCTACCATACTAACACAATTAATCCTTAAAGCCCAGATCCTTTAAACTATTTCAGATGGACAGGCTGTCAATCTGTACAAACATCTGTCACAAGGGACCTCCAACGCTGCAAGGTCTTATTGACAAGAAACAGCTTACAGGACTGGAGCCTACCTTTGTATCATAGCAAACAGGTACTTAGGATGTTTTACGTGTAACAAAACATTAGTGGGTTAATTGCTAAGCAATTATTTAATCAAACCTAAATCTTGGAATTTCTAAAAATTAATGTCTTCTGACGTTTTTCTGTTGTTACTATGGAAGAAACAGAGCAAATATCCAAAAGCCCCCCCCAACAAAACACCATGAAGTTTTTGTTACCTTTAATCAACCATTCTTGCCTGCACCTTTCTGTTGACTTATGCAGTTATGTGCCTATTAGACATGCTGACTTATCGATTCAGCTGAAAAATAAGCCCTCCTTAAGAAAAGTACTTTTCAGGGATCTCAGTCCAAGGGGTGGTCCAAGTTGATGCACAGCTGCACATGAATCAGTATCACCACAAGTGAAGGAATGAGAACACATAACCAGAGAAGAGCATCAGTCTGAGATCAGTGTATGTTGACCATAAAAATCACACCCTGAAATTAATGATAGTGCTAAATGGGCTGTTTTGTAGGTAGTTCTCAGCTTGCATGAGGCCTCATCTTCCAAACAAGATTCTGTGATCTACTGCCAAATTTTTTCTAGTGTTGCCTTAGAAAATAGTTGGAAGGCTGAAAATGCTTCATGAATTATTCATAGTGCACATTTTTGTACAGATGTATTATTGTTTACAAATATGGTCAATATAAAAGGACAAGACATATTTCTTAATGCACAAGTTCCTATCTCCTAGTCAATCAACAAGCCACATGAGAGGATCAAGACAGATCCAATTGATGTATAACTCTGGATGTTTTATAAAACAGAACACTTGCAGGATAACCCATTTAATCTACTCTGTTCTTAGAAGCTGAAATAATGTTTAAAAATTTGAACGTGTTTACATTTATTTTTTGTTCATTTGTGTTAGTATAGTTATAGGCTTAGAAAAATAGAGAATTTTTCACAGCAGGCTAATGATTAAATATTTGGTCAGATACTTTGAATGCATCAATTCAGCTTCTCTCTAGTCCCTTCAAAATTCAACAAATCTGTTCTGTCCAATCCATCAATTTTCAATCGTTCCTCTAAAGTTCCCCTTCATTATGTTATTTCCTTCATAAAAGCTCACATTCACATTACCTTGCCATTCTCAGATATCCCCCATCCTTCTCACTTCCATTTCTACAGTTTTCTGTATATAAATGCCAGACACATGGTCTGAAAAAAACCAATTAAATCACCAAATTCCAGGAACCGTGGCTTTAATATGAACTCTTAATATTGTTAGCCTAATAGCAATACAAATCCTCACAAAACTTGGTAATATTTACCAAGACTTACTGTCTCTGGTCATACCAGAATTCATCAAAACTCTATAATTAATTGTCTTGATGGACATGAATATGGCAAATGTGCACACTGTCAGACACACCCACATACACAGTGAAAGGAAACTTCTGCTGGTATTTATTTCTACAATCTTTCACTTAAAGTGTTTAGCTTTTTTGGTTTGTAAAGGTAAGATACTGTAGTAACATAGCAGCAAACAAATCTATACTGTAAGTCAAAGCCTTCAGTTTTCTCATCATCAATAAGCTATGCTGTTTATTTAATGGGAAAACTAAAATGTTGCATCCTAAAAGATCACTCAAATATTTAAATTAACTAAACAAGACCTGTACAGTGAATAAAGTTACCTCTCAATTCTAAACATAATACAGTGTAAGATCTCAGGTTCACATTTATCACAGACAAATTTAATTTTTTCTGGAAATAATTTTTTTTGATGCTTAGAAACTCAAAGTGCTACTAAATAAATGCAGAGAGCATCCCTGCACAGCAGTTTAAATAAATTTTAAAGCTCCTCCATGATCTAAATAGCAGTTTTCTTGTCAGTCTTGCTAAAAAGAGTAGGACTAAAGAGTGGTACTCAAATTACAAACATATTGTGTACTTCTTCCTCATGATCCTAGAGACCAGGGGAAGAAAACGATGAATTACTGAGCTGAAATTAAAACCAAGTTCTAACAACCTTGCATACTTCAGCTAAACATCTGCTAAAGAGTGAGAAAGTTACCAGTATAAAGCACTTCAATCCATCTGCTCTTTTCTCTCAGCATGACTTGTTATATGTGGCATAAAGAGACTCGGATGTGGGAAAACATTGTATTCTAAATATTAAGCACTTCTGAAAACTGTTTAAGGTGTCTTTCCTGGGTCATGTGGGAGACCTGGAGTAGGGCAGGGACCACAGCAGCCCTGGAAACTGCTCTGCAGGCTTCTCAGATGCGAGGGCACCCGCATGGGAGTCTGAACTGGGACCCCAAGCAAGAGAACTGGTGTTTTTTTCACAGATTAGAGTGGTGCTTGTCCATCCTCCAGTCTTGCAAGGTCATTGGCTTCATGGAGAGAAAAAAAGATGCTCAGCACCCGAGCAAGAAACTCGATATCTTATAATGTAAAGCCCCAATCTCTGAGTGATCATTCAAACAAATATGCTTACTTATGTGTGTAGTCTCTGCAACACCTGTGGAACTTCTTATGTGAACATGTTCCTTTAACTGGTGTTTAACTAAAAGATATTAAGAATGGGAAATATAAAATTTAAATCCAGTTGTGGTCACAGTAAAAAGTGCTGATGTTGGAAACAATACACTATCTGAGTACATTCTCAAGAGCAATGCTCTGTATATAATGATCACAAATATGCAACACTGGGTGTGACTGCTCATACTACTTTTGTTTTGATTTGTCCTTGACTGTCTGGAAAAAAACACTCCAGTATTCTGTGCCATTACTTGTCTCGAAGTGACATATCCATTACCACAAGAAAACTCAAGACATGCAAAAACTATTACTAGCAAAAAGACCTGGAGTGAACCTACAGTTCATGTTATGAAATATGTTTATAAACTACATATGCTCCAGTTCTCAATGTGAAAGTAAATTTCTCATTAGGTTTGCAGGCCAGCTTTCAAAATCACAGAAAAGGTAAACCATTAAGCCTGCTGTTTGAAGACAACTAAAATAGAAGTATTTAGAGTTGACATGAACACAAATTCACTCGTTCTTTCACTATAGACTTGTGTATAAATGAAGAACTAGCAACAGACTGTATCTACTTTGACAAAAATAACGGCACTTTTGCCATGTTTATAATAATCCAATTGCGAGAGAAGGCTCAAAATCAACAACTGAAACCTAGAAAAAAGCAGACATTTTCAATGTGGCCTCTAACATAGGTGGAAATTCTGCAATTGTCATTACCATGATGCACTTCTTTCCTTGTGCCATCACCACTCCTGTGGTGTGATACCCATGGGTATCAGTAATGTTTATCACAACATCCCATTTTCAAGTCCAAAAAAGCCTACACTTGTTGTCCTCACAGAATGTGAAAGAGATGACAGGGTAACAGCTAGAATTGCCCTTATTACCAGCAGAGGGATTTGTGAGGGGACTACGAGTTAAGATTTGTATCGACAAATGCATTAGTTGGTGGCATCTGAAAATACTTTTTTCTTATCCTGGCTGAGATGCAACCAATTGTGTCAGAACTATGCTACAGTCCACATTGGGCAAAAGAGCAAAATAAACAAATTGCAAGATAATATGAACAACAGTAACATTTAAAGCCAGGTGGCATAAGCGCCATAGCACTATCACACATCACAATAGTTATTACTCATCTATATTCTCAATGGTCTGCAAGGCCCCAGACTTATAACAGATAATTTACCAAAGCAGGAAGATCTGAGCAGCCGATCATACTAAGTACATCCATTCCACAAGAAATACATGGAATCACACAATCACCTCAAAACCCACTTTACCTACTAGGTCACAACATTACTTTGATGTTTAAGCATCAGACAACCCCCTAACCTACTTTGAAAGTACCTAGTGGAGTGTGTGTTCCAGTTCTACAGGGAGTAGAAGAGAAAGGAAATTGAAGGTCTCCCTTTACCTAAGAGAATGGACATGGTCAAAGGTAGCACACTGCAAGAATAAAAATAAGGCCACACATCTTGCATGCTCCGATAGCGTTCATGTAACCATAGCACCCGCCATGTGTACATTTGCAGCTATACAGAGCAGCATAATGCTGCTTGTCTTCCTTACTGCTGCAGAAAAGGTGCTTCTCCAAGTATTTTTTAAATCCAGGAGATCCTCAGAACTCCAGATTCCCTTCCACTTCCCAGTCCTATCCCAATGCTAGCACTAACAGCTCCTTTCTGAGCAGTGAATGCAACATCACACCCATCACTCAGCAAAATCAAACCATCTCACAGGATTTGGAGCCCTGACGCCTAAGGGGAAAATGTTGAAAATTTTATTGTGCTCTGCTTCTTTCTGCATTAAACAACAGGCCCCAAACTCTCAGTCATTTTCCCTAAAGGGTTAATTCAGCAGAATCTAATATTTAAGCTTATGGCTCTCAGATCCTAGGTTGGATGTAAGCATATTTCAACTTGGTCAGCACTTTTCACAGCAAATTTTATAGAAGTTTGCCTCATGCTAAAAAATGAAAAATCCCTTTTTTCCTATTCTTTCCAGTAATATCCACAACATGCCAGGCAGTTTCCAAACACCCTGTTCTTGCCTTGAGAAGTTCACAATGCATGCAATAAAAGGACACGGGACAGACACACCCATATCACTGGCGTAGACAATAAACACAAACAAAAAGTTTGTCTGGATCTGGCAGAATTATTTTCTACTGCATGGAGTGGTACCATTATCATATCCCACTCCCCTGAGCAGAGGGATTCTCATCTCTCATAGATGCCAAAATAATATGGGACAATTCTGTTGTGACTAACTTTCACAAAGATTATAATTATTCAGTCATCACAAGTCAGGTCCCTCAACAACTCCACTAAAATATTCTTCCTTGTTGTCTATTGTCTAGACAAAGAATTAAAAGATACAAAATTGGTTAATCAAACAATATAACATGATGTGAAGGAGAAGCACATACTCACACAAGTCATCAACTAGAAATTGTGCTATCCAGAAGTTGATGTAGTTTTGATCCGTCTCCTTCTCCAAATATCATTTATGTTTGTGTTGCAGAGGGGCCTAAATTAAAATGCCTGTCACTTATCTAATGTTCAAAACCAAATTCTTTCTTTAAACCAGCTTAAATACATTACTTGAAATTTGTAAAGTAAACCAATCTTTCCTAGAAAAAGTAAACATCCTAAATTCAGACACCAACCCTTCCTCTCCAATAACACAGGTAAGTTCATGCAGTGGTTTAAGACTGATCTGCAGTCTTGTAATAATTCTTTCATCATTCATGACAATTCATAAAGAAAAGAGGATGAGAAATTTCTCAAGAAAAACATTCTTACCGCACTTTAGAGATTATGTGAAATGTTATGTTTATCCAAAAAGAACGTCTGAGCCCTTAGAAAGAGGTTTCTTGCTAGTGAAGTACTAATAATGCTGAAATAGAAGATCAAATAGCTGTCAAATAACCATATCAAGATGCATTCACATTTACTTACTAACCCCGCACAAAAATCTGAATTAGAACACCATGAGGCAAGAACCTGTCATAAGTCTCTCCTATGTGGGTAATAAAATATAAAACAATGCGTCGGTTCTAATCAGATTATCATATGAAAAGGGAAAGTTTTAAAGCTAAATGACACTATCCAATTTAATCTGTATTCCCCTTTCAGAATTATCACAGAATCACAGAATGTTAGGGATTGGAAGGAACCTTGAAAGATCATCTAGTCCAATCGCCCTGCCGGAACAGGAACACCTATATCAGATCACACAGGAACGCATCCAGGCGGGCTTTGAATGTCTCCAGAGAAGGAGACTCCACAACCTCTCTGGGCAGCCTGTTCCAGTGCTCTGTCACCCTCACTGTAAAGAAGTTTTTTCTCATATTCAAGTGGAACCTCCTATGTTCCAGCTTGAACCCATTGCCCCTTGTCCTATCACTGGATGTCACAGAGAAGAGCCTGGCTCCATCCTCCTGACACTCACCCTTTACATATTTGTAAACATTAATAAGGTCACCCCTCAGTCTCCTCTTTTCCAAGCTGAAGAGACCCAGCTCCCTCAGCCTTTCCTCATAAGGGAGATGCTCCATTCCCTTCATCATCTTCGTGGCTCTGCGCTGGACTCTTTCCAGGAGTTCCCTGTCCCTCTTGAACTGAGGGGCCCAGAAGTGGACACAATATTCCAGATGAGGTCTCGCCAGGGCAGAGGAGAGGGGGAGGAGAACCTCTCTTGACCTTCTGATCACCCCTCTTCTGATACACCCCAGGATGCCATTGGCCTTCTTGGCCACGAGGGCACAGTGCTGGCTCATGGGCATCCTGCTGTCCACCAGGACCCCCAGGTCCCTCTCCCCTACACTACTCTCCAACAGGTCAGTACCCAACTTATACTGGAACCTGGTGTTGTTCTTGCCCAGATGCAAGACTCTACACTTGCTCTTGTTAAATTGCATTAAATTTTTTCCCGCCCAAATCTCCAGCCTGTCTAGGTCTCGCTGAATGGAATTATATTAGGATTTGATTCCAGGAGCAAAGGTGAGATCCATGACCATCTCAGAAGCTCTGTCTTTCAATGTGTTCTAATGACCGCCAATTGGGCAAAACAAGATCCTAAATTTCTTATTAGGTGAAAAAGAATCAACTTTGTTCAAAGAATGCATTTCCGCACATAAACTATTTTAGCAAAACAACAGATACAGCACGTAGCATCCGCATTAACAGACTGTTTCATTCATTTGCTCAGTCCAGTTTTCTCTTGAAATTGATGGGGTAGATTTTCAATAAGGGCATAAAAATGCTGCAATTCATAATTTGTTCCTTTAGTCCACTGCTTTCAAAAATGTACGTATCACCAGTCTCAGGTTCAAAAAACATTTCAGGCAAGGGCACAGACATGAACTCAGATTAAGGCTTTCTTTAGCTTTTCACTCACAAAATGAGCTGAAGTTAATACTTCACAGTGTCAATTTCCACCTGTGTTACAGCCAGCTCAGGAGAAAGGCAGACAAGCTCTGCCAGAAGCATGAGTAATCTCAGCAGCAAATTGAGTGGGTGGGTGAGGCAGCTCTCTTAAAATGCAGGGACCAGGCTCCCTGACTATTAAACCATTTTCTCAAAGATTGTCACATTACCCCATGTCTAAAAGCACTTGAGAGCTGCAGAATGCCAGCCCTCTACTGAAAAGAGAGGGGCAGTGAACCCCACAGGTATTTGGGTTTTTCAGAATTTCAAAAACAATACTTTATGGTGTCCCTTAAAAAAAAATTCACATTAGTCCTGTATGATGTATTTTGATTCAGAGATTTTAGAGTTCGCTAAAATAAAAGGTAGCATACAACACACTTAAACATCAAGCTCCACAGATATGTGGGTATCAAATACTACAATTAAAATAAAACTTCAACTGGCAGTAACAAAGGGGACACCAACCTAAAGAAAATTCAGGCTTTGCTGCTTCACAGACCCAGCATAATGCCATGTACAGTTAACAAAGCTACTTTTAGAAGCTGTCTCTTCCATATAGGCTTCGTGTTGGGTTTTTCAGCACAGAACATTCTTCCTTCACTGCCCTGCAGTCACCACTATGTTCAAGGGCATTTAGAACATTATGGAGACACTGTGACACAATAGGCCCAGGGGACAGTATACCATATTGCAAAATAAGACACTAGTATGTTATCAGTATAGCATACAAATGTTTTGTATTTCTACAGGACACACAAGCATTATGAACCAACTTTGAATTTCAGGCTCTTTTACATCACTGTGATGAAATCCCTAAAGAACTACAGAGGTAGAGGTAGGGAAGAAGATAAACATGAAATGTGAACACACAGGAAGAAATCTGCAGTGGTTTACAAGCTTCCTGGCTCCAAGTACACATACACTAACTGTTTGTTTAAAAACAACTGGAGTTAAGATATTGATTTTGGGCTCAAATGAAATCACAAAGTTATCACCTCCTGATATAGTAAAATATAAAAGTTTGGGTTTTCTTAGGGTGTGGGGGAGTTCAGTTCAGAAGACTAAAAGTCTTCCATCCAGATGCATGTAATTTTTTACTTTGAGACAATCTGTTACCCTAAGCAAGATTTCTTCCCAGACCACTGGCTGACGATGGAGATAAATTCAAAACAATTTTTACTGTCTCCTACCACGACTGATGGTAGAGCCCTTCTACCTCTCCCAAGTAGGTCACAGATCACTCCTAATCAGTACCAGTGTTTTATTCTTTTCATCTGTAGCCACTTATGGGCCAGGAATGGATTTTAAGTAAAATCCATAGCCAAAACACACTGTTGTGAAGTGAACGGCAGTAAGATGTATGACTGCTAAAGCTGACCTTCTGCAATCTCAAGGAAAGCTAAACGAACAAACTCCTTTAAGTCATTACCCCTCTGCCAGGCTCACACTAAACAGTCTCCTCTACACAGACAGCATTCAAGTTACTCTGAGAGCAGACTGTGCTAATATTGGCAACTGAAGCTCCACTGAAACACAGTCACAACAGAGGTCACAAGTCATCTCTGGCAACATGCAGAGAGTTTGTTCAGAACTGGAAAGTAACACTCATTTGCATACTGTTTATTTCTTGCTTTGTCTTAAAGGTATCTAGCAACACTTAAGCTTTAAGAAAAAGAAAGACTTTGTTTTCAAACATTCTCAGACCTTGCCCAAGGTACTCTAAACAGCAGCAAAAACTCATCCTCCTGTTTACCTTTCTTAATGGAGCTACACATTCAGCTAAGCAGCATATTTCAATATCACCTCTAAGAGTGTTCTACACTGCAAGTCTGACCTATCTTTCTATAGTCAGTTGATGCTACAGTAAATTTTGTACTGATGCTACCAAGGGCAGCCACAGCCAAGAACTAGGTTTTCAAATTGAAAATAATTTGTATCTAGGGCCCACAGAAGAGAAGAACAGAGAGGAAGAAGATTCTTCTCTTCGCATTTTAACTATCTGGTTGCCAGACAAAAGTTACCTTTCCACATGATGTAACTGGCTGTTTTGGTGGAGAATGGGATTCCCCACACAGCAAGGAAACTTCTAGAGAGATTAAAGGGCATAATTTGTGACTGGGGTTTTTTTTGCCCTGTGGAATTCTCAGAAAGCACAATTCCTTGCATGCACTGAGGCTTCACAATGAAGTGTCAAATGTCTTCTTTACTTCAGCCTTCATGGAAAACAGTATGATTAGATATTTATCTAAGTAAATGGGGACAAAGATTCAGTTCAGAATATTATTTTTTTCCTGTTTCACTCATATGGGAATAGGGCTCATGAAAAAACAGTCAGTGTCCATTCAAACAGTCAGAAACAAGACTAGAAAGTAGATCTCAGCCCTTTTTCCATTTGGTCACCTGGTGGGCACCCATGGACCTTACCACTATGGTACTTTATGGGACAATTCATAAGGAAGGCCTAAGGCTAAAAACCTCATGGGTAGTGCAGATCACGAATAGTGTAGAAGTTTGAAGTTGGATCGATGTCTAGAAGTTCTCTTGCTCCCTTTACCACAAAGCTGGGTAGCCATTTAAATTAGCCTAAATTAGCCTGTCTAAAGTTGTCCTTCTGTGTAAACAGCAGACTAGAAGCACTGAATAAAAGCATTGAAGTAAGGTTTGAAATGGTGCAGTTATTGAATAAGGTTGTCATTAGTGAGTCAAGCAATTCCTTCCTAGACTCAGCTGCCTCTCACAAAGCAGTGGCTTGAAAAATAATAGCAAGCAAGTGATAAATACTACTTTTCAGTAGTTTGCAAGACATTTGTGGCGTATATGCCCAAAACTTGTCTATATGGTTTAATTTTAATGTCTGCTATCAGCTTGTTCTGACCATTATTGTAAATCACATCTATAGCGATAATCAATTGCTAGTATTTTGAATTGTTTCTGCTGCATCAGAGTTTAGTCATCAGTTAGTGATACATTTTCCACATATTTATAAGCACACTGTATTTTAAAATCACCCTGAACTGACAACATGCCCTGTCTGACTGAAACTTTGAATTGCTCCAGCTCTTATCTTTTCTGATACGAGAGTTTCTACAAAGATGCAGGTATTCAAAAACACTGTAAAATATGTCTTGTATCCGCAACACATAAAATATTGAGTGTACCTAAGCAGAATAGCCAAATCACTTTCAGCTTCATGATAAAATAGATTACTGCTGGCTTAGGTCTCACAGAGTTCCCAAGATCAGCAAGGTCCTTACCACTTTCCTGTCTTATCACTGTCTTTGTAAATTGCTAGAGATTCATTGCTGGGAAAACAGATTAGGGGGTGGGGGGTGTTAAGCTTGTATATTTGTTAAAGAACTGTATGGATTAATTAATTCAGTAAAACTCCTTTTTACTGAATTACAAGGTGTGCATAGAGGAAAAGCCATATTTATCAGGAATTAATGTAACATACTTTGCAGGAAGGTCTTTGATATTAACTGTGGTAAAGGCTGCATTTCATAAACACTTTGAAAGTGTTTCTGAAGAAGCCAAATGACAGAATAAGGACAGGTAAATGTAACTCTTCTTTACTACCAAGTCATCTAAATAAAAAGCCAGTGTTCAGCCTACGCTATCATGTCTTTCTCCAAGTTATGTCCTAGGTTAATTTTCTGGAGAACTTCAGCTAAAAGTGTCAGGTGTGGATCTAGTGGGAGATGTCTGGGGTCTGTGCACCCCACACAGCAGTTACACCCCTAAGCCAAGTGACACGGCTGTGGATGACTATTTTCAACTAAAGGGAGATGGGCAGGGAAGCAGAGGGTCTTTGCAGCTGAGGAATCAGAACAAAGCCCAGAACTTGCTTCTACTAGACTCCTTCACAATGCTGATTAAAAGTCACTTGGTATGTCTGACCTTTAGCTCCTCATCCCCTCAAAATGAGAATAAGGGCACTGTACCTTATTAATTCAAATTACATGCTTTTTGTGGCAAGAAAAATAATGTCATAGTATGCCTGTCCCAGGGCAACACCTGTTACAATGAGAGTTCAGACTTAAGGCGCTGTTGAAATATAAGCAACAACAGTCAGTTTATGGTAAGAAGAAACTCATCCTTTCCAAATAGCCAGACTTAAAACATGCTGCACGACCCACAGCTCCAGCTACAATTGTAACACACATTTCACAAGGTTTTCTTTCTATACTTTTCATTTCCGAGGTTCACACTAGTTAGTGAAATTTCTTTGTATCTGTAGCACATTAATTTGGAATGCATTGGAGAATTATTTCATGCTGGTCAAACAATTCACTGATTTGTTTACTGAAAATCTGTGCTAAATAGCTGGACTGTTGTCATGACCCTTCACCCAGATCTTTTGATAGTGGCTACTAGAATGTCATGTGAAAATAAACAGCATTGAACAAGTTCCTACTAAAAGCAGTCAGTTTAAGTAGAAGGATAAATTCCATATTACATCTAGGAAGTTAAGTTCTTCATCAAACAGCTCTTTCTTGTGCATGAATGACAGTTTTGCACTAGCATTTACCACTGAATACCGCTCTATCCCTATGAAATGCAAATAACTACAAGCAAATATTATTGCCCAACAGCATATATATGCTCTGATACAACGCACAGTAAAGGACTAAAGTCAGTTCTTACTGAAGCCCGTTCCTATTTCTGTAGATCACTTTTCTCATACTGAGTCATGCTTGTTATTTTTCTGCAGAATTATGCTTAAGATCATGATAGTTTTCAGTAACAAATACTGTCAAAACACAAAGGTTTGCAGAATCTGACAGTATAAATAGCAGATTTAGATTAGGATTATTAAAGCAGGTTTCCTTTATGAAAAGTATGGGACAGATAACCCTAAACTCTCCACTCCTCAGATGAAAACAGACCTTTGCAACAACACTTTCAAGAGTACTCCATTTTTTCTACAGAAAATCTCTTCAGCAAGTATCACATTTCTGAAGGAGTGGGGCAGTTCTTGCAAGAGAAGCAATCTGCAGCCCAGCTAAGGGCTGTAAATTTCCACTGCCCAGCCTGCTCCTCATTGTATTCCGCCAGGCTGGCCTGACCTTTCAGCACTGTAGCCCCTGTCTTTGTATTACGTTTATGTTAATTCCAGCAGCCCTCCGCAGTCCCTGCACAAGGTTAAAACCAGGAGACTAGGAAGAGAAAAGTTGCTGCGACAAAAAACGCAAATGAAATAATTTAAATACGAGATGAAACCTGAAGTGAGTCAATTTGCAACACAGTTTGTGCTGCAAATAAATGCGAGACTGATGCAGTTTCCCATCGACTCTGTGTTACAGTTACTATAAAGCAATGAAAACCAGGCTCATGACCACAGAGCACACCAAGAACATGCATCTTTTCAGACAAATCTCTTACCTAATTGGCACATGTGGACCTGTAACTGTATTTAGGGCCCTAATTTGCAAAATTGGAGCACTCTGCCGAGGGGAGTAGGAATCTCTTAAATCCACACAACTTCTTTTTTTTTTTAAATAACCCCTCATACATTGTTTTTTTTTTAAAGACAACTTTAGGAGGACTTTCCTGTCCTTCCTACCACCAATCTTTCTCTTCTGATATGTGAAAAATCCAGTTTCTACCCCCTTATCCTGTCAGACCCCCTGGATGGCAGCCAGTCTCTGCCTGGCTATGCTATGAGCCACACCATAAACAGAGGGGGAGCCCCAGGAGGGGCAGAGTCATGGAAATAGGAGGGCTGCACACGCTGTTCCTACCATGCAGAGTGCTTTGCTCTCAGGTCCAGATCAAGAGAACCAGATCTCTTGCTTTGAACAAATGCTCACTCCTTTGTCATCCCTTACGTTTCCTTCTCTTACTTTCTAACATAACAAGCCTTCCTCGAAGGGCTGGACTCTGCACTAAGCTCCTTTTAGCTCCCAGAGCAAGGTTATAAATTGGAGAAGCAGACAGAAGCCAGACTTAGTTTGCTGGGCTTTAAAAGACAGCTGCCTGCTCCCTGTTGTCCTGAAACAGGGAGAGTGGTGCCGTACCAAGTATGTGAAAGACCTGGCTGTATAAGCAGTAACAGAAGCCATATGAGATCAAAGGAAGAGCTTGGGATCACTTTTTTTCAACTGATGGTAAAAGCAGGGCTGTACAGTCAGTACAGAAGGCAGCAAAAAATATAAAGTGAAAGGATGGGGAAGTTTGCCCCCCAATGTGCACAACATCAGGGGAGACATCAAGACAGAGAGGAGGGTTTGATGCAAAATCTGGGGAGACTGTCCCTAGCTTGATAGGCCCTAGAGACTCAGCCTTCACAAAGCTTAGTTTTAATGACAATAGAAATAAAATACATTATACTTTATTGCCTTACCATGTCCAGTGTTCTGCCTCCACTGTGTTTTCATATACAAAACATAATCCAGAGTGATTAACTCAATTTTATTTTAGCTATAGCAGTGAATATTTTACTCACAGGGAACAGCGTGAGATTTCCATGGCTCTACCATCCTTTCTTTGGTCAACAGAGTTCCCTTAGGATGAACAACACCTGCCAAATCCCAGAGAGAGCTATGTCTGTGGTGGAACTATCATTGCCAGAACACCTTTTAGTTTAGATTACTAGTTATTAGTAATCCACAATAATGAATGGACTCCTTTTCCCAAAATACATTATTCCCATAAAGCCCAGAACTACTCTCTGCCTTTGATTGCCCTCACCAATGCAAAATGCAGGCATCTCCATCTGTTTGATCCCCTTTCTGAAAACAGCTCCAGTAGTTGATAGTTGAGCACTACACTGCATCACCATGTGAATTTGGAGCATAGGTCATAACTCTTTTTTCTCTGTTTTACTGAATCTCTGAGGCCCTGTAGTCTCAGGAGGTCTAACACTCACAGTTGATTCCGTTCTAAGGGCATATCTCTTCCACTGACAGTAATTTCTATGATTAATTCTTAGATTCCACAATTAATTCTTACACCAGTATTATCCCATCATCTCTTCTCCCAAAGTGCATTTAACTTGTCTTTTAACCTTGTGACTGTCCTACTGGAAACACATTTGCAGCCTTGCTACTGGTTGGAGCTGGGGACACGTAGCTACAGCAGTCTTGCCTCTCTCAGGCTGCCACATACAACTTGACAGCTTTTCCTGTAACAATAATATCAAAAAACCACCTAGCAAATTCCAGCAGATTTCGAAGGGAAAAATATGTAAAGAAAAACTAAGATGTTATACACAGGAACAAGAATGTTGGAACCTGACTAACTTCAAACAAGTTACATGGACAATTATATATTTCAGTTGTGTGAGTCATTGCTCTGATCATAGTAGCTATAATGTCACAATAGTAGCTATAATGTCACAATAATTAACTATTTCCCCCTCCCATGTGGACTTACTCCCGTTAATTTTCCCAGGCATAACAGTCAGCCACAAAGAAGCAAAAGATGACCACTTTGGGCATCTACCTGCAAAAAAAAAAAAAAAAAAAAAAAAAAAAAAAAGATGAAAAGCTGAATATTTTAATACATTTCTATATCATTGCATTTAATCCACCTTTTCATACTTAGATAAAATCCTGCCCTTCTGAAATCATTACTAATTTGCTTAAATTGATGTTTAAGCTTTAAAGTACAACTGAACATTCACTAATTTACTGCATTAATTTTTGTACCTGTGTTTGTAGCTGGTAACATATGTATATATATTAATACATATATATTCATTTGGAAAATTCAAAATTAACTAGAAATAGATTTTAATATTCTGCCGCCCAGCTTTTAAAATTATACACAATTAGATCATCAACTATCATATGTGAGCAAAATCAGCTCAAAAATGTATTATTAGCTGTTTACACAGTTTTTTAATCGACAAATCTAAAAGCCCTTTGCAAATGAGGTAAATAGCAATCTTACATACAGGGTAAACTGAAGGAATGTGAAGGGAAGTGTTTTTTACAAGCAGACTCAGAGCCTCCAAATTTCTAGGCCAGTTGTCTGTTCTGTAGTCCACACATCATCTGAAAGTGAGTCCTTGATTATGTAAGCAAGTGAAGTAGTATTTGGACCTCCGATCATGCTGCTGAAGCATACAATCTTCTAATGTGTGAAGTTTTTTTACACTAATACTTTATTGGATTTATTCCCTATAGAACAACTCTAAGTAGAGGGACACATTGTAGCATTTGTGGATACACAGTTTATGCCCTTGAGAGAGAAATAAGTAAAAAGCAATAATGAAAGAAACAAGGTTCATAATCAGAATGTACACAAAATGTATTAAACACACCAGTGACAACACTGATGATATTGAAACAACTAAGAACTGAATGCAGCGTCTGAGCTTTATAAAAATCACAGAAAATACAATAGCCTATTATTAGGCTGTAGGATACAAAGATGTTTCAGCTAAAAGGCTTTACATAACACTGCACTGTGCTATACTGATGTTCCCCCATACTAGCAGCTTTATTACTTCAGGCTTAACACCGAAATAAACATCAGAGAAAAATCCATAAGGGAGAATGTGGGGTTTTTTTTAATACTTTACGGTAAGTAAAAAGTGATAATGCAATATATTGTATTCATGAATTATTATAGAAACTCCCTCTAACATGTTTAGACAAACCATGCTCACATTCATGGCACAGTTGACACCATCACCTTGGACTGTTAAATTCTGTTAAAACATGACTGACCTACCTGTAAGAAACATTTACAAGCTCTATCAAAATTAGGATAAAGAAGTTGTAGGGCATGGTTGGAAAGGCAGGAATGGGAAAAGGGTTAATGTACTAGTACACTTGCAGTTAGCACATGTTTAACATCAGTTAACGCTTAATACAGAGAAGACATAATAATCAAAAAGTTCTAGTTATTTATGATGAGTTCCCTTCTTTTACCACACTGTACACTTCAGTTAAAAGTTACAATTCAGCCTCTGAACTAAAATGCAGATCCTATCCAGACCAGTAGATGGCACAAACCATTTATTTCACTATATTCTTCATCATATTTATTGTAATGTCACAGAATCAGAGAATCAACTACTATCTTCAAATACATCCCTCTAACCTGAGGCGCCAATACTAAAACATTATAATTTTTAAATTAATTGTGTATTCTAAAAAAACCTTAAAATAATGTACTTAGTACTGATCAAAAATTCTGTTATACACGTTAAGAGCAAAGAATCCTGCAACAAATTTAGTAAGCAAATACATTCTATATTTTAAACTTGTTGCGTATTTGTAACAATTGGTGATAATCTCAAATATCAAGTAAGAACTTGTTCAACACTGTAAAAATGACTGACATGAAAAGGCCCTACAGTGATAGGTGTGCAAGAGATAAGTATGCTGGTTAAACTTTTAACTTCATCAGGTAAATACGTAATGAAAGAGTGACTATAGATGACAATGACAAATGCCAGGAAACAATTACAGCAGTTGCTAAAATATCTTGTGCCTTAGAAAAATAAATTTAGAAGAGTAGAGGTAATACAAATCAGGCTAAACTCAAAACGAGGAAAAAACTAACCATTTATTTTAGAACTAAGTAAAGATGTAAAAGAAACAGCACACAATCAAACCTTTAAAAAACCCTAAGAAAAATTGACAAGCAAAAAATCAAGAGCTAGAAATATTTGCCTAAAGCAAAAAAAAAAATCTAATAGTTTATAATCAATCATACAATAGCATCCATGAAACCCACAACATTTCAGTGCCAAGTCAAACAGACTTATCCAGTGCACAAGAGAATCAGTAGGTTTTTAAACAACAAAAATGCCTAAATATTTGCATCTGAATCAGTTCATCTACAGGCACACTTCTGAGCATACTTCTGTATAAATTATTCATGACAGAGACAGTCATGGGTTACCAGGTTCTACAGATGATCTTTCTAAACAAGAAGAAAAATAGACACTAAAATATAGATAAATTGTTTTTATTATTTCAAAAAGAATACACACTCCTGAAACATACTGCTTGTTTGCTTTGCTATTACAAACATGTTGGAAAACCTTAGTTCTTGGAAAGAAAAGAGAACAAAGGAAGTGAATTACACTGAAATACAGGGCTGGAGAAGTATCTCATGTTCTGTAAAGCATGATGCTTGCTCTTGTATAATTTTGACAGAATTCCTGGAATACTACAGAAAAAAGAATCAGGCTACCCAACTCCATTTTCTAGGTTGCAAAGATAACCTATAGCTGCATAATCATAGGATTTAATAATACTTAATTTCATATTTTCAAAGAAATATTATGACATCATGTCACTTTACAGGGCAGAGCACTTAGCTTTATAGCTGTTATTCACTGCTGAAGCACATACTAAAAGCTATGCAATCATAGGATAAATTATGCTTATATCTGTTGGTCAAATTACAGCTTAATAACTGAGAAAAATTGTAAACAATGTGAAGATTCATAGTTTAATTATTTTAATAGCAAGCAATTTAACAAATAATTATGAAAAAGAAAGAAGCAGTGAGGTCTAATGGGTTGGAACATACAAGCAAGAATGTTTGTCTGGACTGAGCCAAGAACTCCTGAACTAGAAATGTTAATAGTAAGAGTGGCTTGATTTTTCCTCTAATCTGCAGGCAAAGTCCCAGATAGTGCTTGTCTCTCCCACCTCTTATTAGATCTAGTGATCATGCAGATCAGTTCCATAGGTGGATCTGAAAGGAAGACTTAGGTTTTGACAGATTTGGTTTCTGCTGATCCAATCCACTTTGTGCCACATGCTTGATAGGTCCAATACAAGGGGAGAAAGAAGGAACAATCAGACAGCAGTGGAAGAAGTGTTCTTCCACACCAAACCCTAGTTATACCAGATTAGGTATAAAGCCCAACTAATGACTGATTAAAGAGTGGGACAATTTAGTCTGGGACATTTGACAAAAAAGATATTTTGATAGAAACATTTACAAATTTACAGATAGAAATAACAGATATTTGCTCACTGATGCAAATAAACCGTACTAGTGTAATTAAATGACTTGATGAAATGTAGTGCCATGTTTCCAAAGCAATATTATGACAACACCATTTTGCAGGGTAAATACCCTAGTTTTATTGCAGGGATGGACAGCTGGGCTGTTTGCCTTAATTCCTGAACAGCTCAGATGTCCACAAAGCATTTCCAGGTTGAAGCAGAGAGCAGTAACCTGGTCAACAATCACAAGGGAAATTTTCCCATTTGTCACTCCCAACAATCATATCAAGGTTCTAAATCCACTGAACTTGGCTTACCTGGCAGTACATATTTGACCCTCATCAGAACAACTACTCCTGTTGCATTAGCCAGAACATGTGATGTGGTGTTTATGCCCACTACAGGAAGATGTGCTATGCCTGGTTCAGCATAGCAAAATTTTAATAATACATTTGATCTGGCAGCGCGAACTTGAATAAAGCACTGCTAAGCATCATGAGACTGCCCTGTTTTAACTCAGTCCTAGGTGCACTAAAACCAGATTGATTGTCTTGTGAACCCATGGTTCATTCAAATCCCCTCTCAAAGCAGGCTGCAGGAAAGCACATGTTGCTCAGCAGTGCCTTTTGAAAGTCATACACCTTCAAACTGACTGATCATAATACTTCACATGAAGTAATGGTCCTCAGTGAAGGTATTCCAGAGTATTTGGTTTAGCTAGTAGTATAGCTTTGAGAGCTATAACTTGCTCTTGCTTAGCTGATTTCTGGAAATAAACTGTGCCCTCCCTTTTTCTTCTGTACCCGTCTGGAAGTGGAGCTTGATGCTTTGCTGCTGTCAAAGCCTAGAGAATCTGTAGTGGTAGCAAATACCAAAGACATATCTTTTGTATGCAGTTTTTTACCTCCCTGTCAACCTTGTCACTGCATATCATCTCGAAACGCAAACTAGAAGAAGCAGTCTCACTGAAATGTAACTGCTCCTCCTCTTAAGAGCTAGTTTGCTGAGGAACACAACGAAGGCAGCCTTCACAATTTTGATCATCCCACAAAAGGCTAAGGGAGGGAATCAGGGATACCAGAAATTTAAGAGAAAGCTGAGGCAAATTTCTGTCCATCTACAAGACATGCGACTTTACTTCTGACTACAGCTGTTCAGCCAGAGAAGCTATGCTATCCCTCCACCTACCTCACGCAATTTGTCTGTAACACACTTCTGCTAAAATGAGTTGCATTGGTGTATACTTGCTAATACAGTTGTTTATAGTAATTCACCTTGTTTTGATTTAAATAGAGAATGATCATACAAAAAGTTAGTTGGCAGTTCCGAAAAAAGTAGTAACAGGGATTAGTAATGTCTTTAACTGATATGTAACAGTACCAATGCTCCTTCATGGTGGAAACAGACTACAGTCACTGTACTTGCCCTCAAGATAAGAGAAATTTGTTTCCAGACTGAATAAATTATCAGTGTTACACTCTAAAGAAGCAGAATAGTTACCTACTGTTGATGTTTTGCATCTAACAAGGCATCCTGTCAGTGGTGATTTCCTGATGTTGACAGAAAGCAGAGCACAAAGAAAAAAAAGACAAACTAGATAACTTTAGGAGTCAAATAAAAGTGGTAGCATTGGACGTTTCTATGATACCTGCATCAAGAGAATATCTTAGTATCTCATTAAGGGTGCCCATATAAACACAGAAATGGACTGAAGCATGGATAACATTGGCACAGCTACTGAGAGAAATTCTGGCCCCAAAACAGCTGGTGGAAAACTGTCTTTCAACTCTGGTAGTATCAATGTCAGTTCAGGTGTGACAGTAGATCCAATTTTACTAGGACCAATTAGAACCTAATTTAATAATTCATTTGATCTGGCAGGTTGAACTTGAATAAAGCACTGCTAAGCATCATGAGACTGCTCTGTTTTGACTCAGTCCTAGGTGCACTAAAACCAGATTGATTGTCCTGTGAACCCATGGTTCATTCAAATCCCCCCTCAAAGCAGGCTGCAGGAAAGCACATATATTATTTATAATATATTATATAATAGTATTATCACAATATTTAAAAAAATAATATTTTCTTTTAAAATAAAGATAAATATTATTTTATATTAAAATATAAAAATGCGATTATTTAATAATAATTTTTATTATTGCAAAATACTATTTTAAAATATTTAATTCAAATAGGACCATGAGAACCTAATGAGGTTCCACAAGGCCAAGTGCAAGGTGTTGCACTTGGGTCGGGGCAACCCCAGGTACTTGTATAGACTGGGAGAAGAACTCCTTGAGAGCAGCCCTGCAGAGAAGGACTTGGGGGTCCTGGTGGACGAGAAGCTGGACATGAGCCAGCAGTGTGTGCTTGCAGCCTGGAAGGCCAACTATGTCCTGGGCTGCATTAAAAAAGGGGTGGCCAGCAGGGAGAGGGAGGTGATTGTGCCCCTCTACTCGGCTCTTGTGAGGCCCCATCTGGAGCACTGTGTCCAGGCCTGGGGCCCCCAGCACAGGAAGGACGTGGAGCTCTTGGAGCGGGTTCAGAGGAGGGCCACTAAGATGATCAGAGGGCTGGAGCACCTCTCCTGTGAGGAAAGGTTGAGGGAACTGGGCTTGTTTAGCTTGGAGAAGAGAAGGCTCCGGGGAGACCTCATTGCGGCCTTCCAGTACTTGAAGGGAGCCTATAAACAGGAGGGGGAGCGACTGTTTAAAGGGCTTGATAGTGACAGGACGAGGGGGAATGGCTTTAAGAGAGGGGAGATTTAGGTTGGATATTAGGCGGAAATTTTTCACTCAGAGGCTGGTGAGGCACTGGAACAGATTGCTCAGAGAAGTGCCTGGAAGCGTTCAAGGCCAGGCTGGATGGGGCCCTGGGCAGGTTGCTCTAGTGGTTGGCAACCCTGCCCACAGCAGGGGGTTTGAAACGAGATGATCTTTAAGGTCCTTTTCAAACCAGGCCATTCTATGATTCTATGAATTATTTCTTAGCTAATCTGACCTCCCTCTGGCTTCTGTGACAAGAAGGTTCAGTGGACTTCTCCTCAAGTTAGGATATACACTTAGAATATAGAAATGCCTTTGCTAAGCCTACACTGTGATTTTAAGACCAAATTTACAGGACAGGCTTGGAATTTCATGGGACAGGACCCTTACACTGTTGACAGAATACTGAACTGTAAAACATCAGAGTACAAATACTGAACTTTTACTTTAAAGAGCAATTTGCAATTTTACAGCAGTAGTACTCTAAGGGTAGACTTGTAGTTGGTGAATCTCCATAAGCCAGAATTTTAGGCTTTTTTAACCACACCAAGGTGGGAAATGTTCAACATTCAAATCCCATGGTCTCTAAAGAAGAAAAGTGCTGGATCAGAAACAGGCCAAAAAGACTGCCTCAGCAGGAGACAGGAGGAGGATCAACAAGTGAAATAGCTCTTTGACAATGAGTATTGCTGAGATGGAAAGCACAAAGTAGTGGCTGACAAAAGAATAATGATGATTAGAGTCACATGTGTTTTAGATACAAGATGATGGAACAGTGATTTATTCCAGCTGAACAGTAAAATACCCTTGTTATTAGCTTTTTCCTTATAAAGCGGGCTGGACAGCCCCCTCCAGGCTACAGAAATGCTATACGTTAACACTGGTGGAAAGTTTTCTTCAGTACAAGTAATGTAACTACTATCCTCCCAAAACCTCAGTAAAAATCTCTGTATTAACAAAGGAAATATGAACTAAATTACAAAGTTAGTAAAAAAGCTAAGGTCTTTTTTTTTACCTTAGGTTTCTTCTACCAACACTGTAACAGAAATAGTAGACATATTGAGTTTGCAGATTCATCAGCAGCAAGTTCCAAGAACTTTCCAAGGTCCTCAATTTTATTTTCTGAAGGGACAATAGACATGGCATTTATTGTTGCTGAAATTGGTTTCTCTGGGTCAGGGACTACTATTCAAAGAGTAATTACAAACTAGAGGGGTTTTCTCTAGTCCAAGAAGGGGAAAAAAAAGAAGCTGTACTTCAATATTTTAGCAACTCTTGCCACAGAGACCATTTACTGTCTCAGAAAAATGAACATGAATACAAAATGAAATAATTCAATTGATAAATGCTTGCTAGAATCTCCAGAGGAAAAACAAAACAAAAAAGCAAACAAAACCCCAAAAACCAGAATAAAACCTGCTCCTTTGGAGCCTTGTCAGCTTCTCTCCGAAATATGCTGATGTTGAATGCCTTCCAAGGTGACCATCTCACCTGTTGTGATAGTGGTCTTTTAGCTAACATGTTTGACTTCACAAGTTTCAGGTCAAAAATATTTCCTCTGCAAACATATGCAAATCTGAGTCCACAGACTTCTCAACTCTCACTTTGTGTGAATACTGTGAGACTTCTTTCCCATATTATTTTCTGACTTGGTGAATTTTTTGGGGGATAGCATCTGTATTTGGCTGTGTGTGGGTACCCAGAGCCTTGAACTCCCAGGCCCTAAAACTGGTGGTACCTTCAATCGTAATAAAAAATTAGAAATAAAAAAATATAGCTCAGAGGTAGAAACTATTTTTTTCCTCTTGTAGGTAGCTATTGCAAAGCTACAATTAACCTCAATTAACAAGAAGGCTAAACTTTATACAAAGAATATGCTGTTCAGGTGTTCTTAATGAGAGCAGCACTTGGCACTGTTTAATCTGTCTATAATAGGGAGCTCTGCTGGGGTGAAAATTAAAGTGGCTAAAGCTTAATCCAAGAGGAAAGTAGGGGTTTTTTTCCTCCTCTGTACAAAAAGCAATTACTCTAATAAAAGCTACCTAGAAAAGTTCAGAGTTTATCTGGGTCCTGAGTACATCAATAATTGTCCCAAACATCCTCATCTGAGACCCCCATCCACACACTCTGTCTGCTGACCCATTTAAGCTCAGGCTCAAGCCCCTGGTCCTTTTCTGAGTTGTGTAGGCAAGTCTGTGCTCAGTCCTGTCCCCTGCTGTGCCTGACTTGAGGGGACTTTCCGGATTCCTGACCTCCAGCCCGTGTTATCACCACACATTTGTGTAATTTCGGACACAGTCATCACATTTCTGATGATCACTGGGCTGCACCCAGAATCTGTTAGTGTCACCAACCTTGTCCAGCTACTGGAAAACTAATTTTCTGCAAACCTTACCTTAGGCAGCTGTAAGATCTTAAGCTCTTTTACAATGCTCTCACTGTTCCTTCCTCCTATTAAAATAAGAAATGTTTGAATTGCCAGCTTACCTCCTACCTACAAGATCAGTGGAATTGACAAAAAAGATCAATTTCACTAAAGATAAAAATAGGGGAAGATGACTAAATCCTTTACAGAACTGTCCTCTTTATAGTTTCTACTGCATTAAGATTTACTTTTTCAAGTAACAAAGTTTCCCTCACATCCCTGGAGATATATTTTATATTCCATACACAAGAACTATTTGCTATTGGCTTTCTCAGTGCTGTTGCAGTTCTAGTAACCTCCTGTGGACTAGGCAAAAAAAATAGCACTCCAGGCATGCTATCTCTATCAATTATATAAGTGCCACACAGACCAGAAATAGTTACATATACTGTTTAATCTTTGTGCCACAAATCCAGGCTGCTAATTATTTTCATTTATCAATTAATTTTTAAATAATGGTGTTGCCCAAAGTAGAATATGCAAAGTAGACAATGCATTCTAGAAATAAAATTTACTCGCCTTGAAATCAAAAGATTTGAATTTTGAATTCTGAATTTTAGGTTTTTTTTTTTTTAATTGAAAACTTCCCTGGGCATCTGAGATTCTTTATTTGTATGTAAATTGGCTTTTTAGTTGTATACTTTTGAGGGGAGTTATATTGCATTATATTTTGGACATACAATTAGCTCAGTATGAAGGAGGGAGGGCAAACATCACTCCCTGATCAGATGGCTGTTGACCTGGGAGTGTATTTAACATAAACAGGCAGGTACAGCAGAAGATCTGAATGAAAGTCTAAATAGGAGTAAATTAAGAGTTTGAGTAAGACAAAAATCTTCAAAACCAAGAGGATGTATTTCATGCTCTTATTGGCCTCTTAATTTTTTTGTACTCCCAAGTTATTATAGAATCATAGAATGGCCTGGGTTGAAAAGGACCTTAAAGATCATCTCGTTTCAAACCCCCTGCTGTGGGCAGGGTTGCCAACCACTAGAGCAACCTGCCCAGGGCCCCATCCAGCCTGGCCTTGAACGCTTCCAGGCACTTCTCTGAGCAATCTGTTCCAGTGCCTCACCAGCCTCTGAGTGAAAAATTTCCGCCTAATATCCAACCTAAATCTCCCCTCTCTTAAAGCCATTCCCCCTCGTCCTGCCACTATCAAGCCCTATAAACCGTTGTTTCCCCTCCTGTTTATAGGCTCCCTTCAAGTACTGGAAGGCCGCAATGAGGTCTCCCTGGAGCCTTCTCTTCTCCAAGCTAAACAAGCCCAGTTCCCTCAACCTTTCCTCACAGGAGAGGTGCTCCAGCCCTCTGATCATCTTAGTGGCCCTCCTCTGCACCCGCTCCAAGAGCTCCACATCCTTCCTGTGCTGGGGGCCCCAGGCCTGGACACAGTACTCCAGATGGGGCCTCACAAGAGCCGAGTGAAGGGGGAGAATCACCTCCCTCTCCCTGCTGGCCACCCCTTTTTTAATGCAGCCCAGGACATAGTTGGCCTTCCAGGCTGCAAGCACACACTGCTGGCTCATGTCCAGCTTCTCGTCCACCAGGACCCCCAAGTCCTTCTCTGCAGGGCTGCTCTCAAGGAGTTCTTCTCCCAGTCTATACAAGTACCTGGGGTTGCCCCGACCCAAGTGCGACACCTTGCACTTGGCCTTGTGGAACCTCATTAGGTTCTCATGGGCCCACTTCTCCAGCCTGTCCAGGTCCCTCTGGATGTCATCCCTTCCCTCTGTGGTATCAACTGCACCACTCAGCTTAGTGTCATCTGCAAATTTGATGAAGGGGCACTTGATTCCCTCATCTATGTCATTGATAAAGATGTTGAAGAGCACTGGTCCCAAGACAGACCTTTGAGGGACACCACTTGTGACTGGCCTCCACTCAGACATAGAACCTTTGATCAGAACTCTTTTGCTGTGACCAGCCAATCAATTTTTTATCCATCATTCACATCCATACCTCTCCAATTTAGAGAGAATGATGTGGTGAGGGACCATGCCAAAGGCTTTGCATAAGTCCAGGTAAATTATATCCATCACCCATCCTTTGTCCACTGATGCCATCACTCCATCATAGAAGGCCATCAGATTGGTCAGGCAAGATCTGCCTTTGGTGAAGCCACATTGGCTGTCTCAGATCACTTCTTGGTCTCGTGCGTGTCTTAACATGGCTTCTTACCAGGCACAGAGGTGAGGCTCACTGGCCTTTAATTTCCTGGGTCTTTTTTTCTCCCTTTCTTAAAAATGGGAGTAATTTTTCCCTTTTTCCAGTCACTGGGGACTTTGCCCAACAGCCATGCTTTTTCAAATATGATGGAGAGCGGCTCAGCAACCACATCAGCCAGCTCTTTCAGAACCCTGGGATGCATATCGTCTGGCCCCACAGACTTATATACATCCAGTGTCATGAGGTGGTCTCGGACTTGTTCTGCTGTTACAGTGGGAGGGATTCTACTCCTCTCACCCTCACGTACAGGTTCAGGGTCCGGACAGACATGGGAGGCCTGACCACCAGTGAAGACTGAGGCAAAGCACTTATTGAGTACCTCAGCTTTTTCATGTCTGAGGAAGCCAGTTCTCCTTTCTCATTTATCAGAGGGGGAACACTCTCCTTGACCTGTCTCCTCCTGCCTAGGTACCTGTAGAACCCCTTCTTGTTATTTTTCACCTCCCTCACCAAGTTCAGCTCCATCTGTGCCTTGGCTTTCCTGATCCTATCTCTACACATCTGGACAATGCCCCTGTATTCTTCCCAGGCTGCACAACCCTGCTTCCATTTCCTGTACATTTCCCTCTTTTCCTTCAGTTTGAGCTGCAGGTCCTTGCTCAGCCATGCCAGTCACCCACCTCCTTTGCTCAATTTCTTCTGCTGGGGGTTGGAGAGCTCTTGTGCTCTCAGAAGGGTGCCCTTAAGGACAGCTTCCCAGGGAATCCCGTCCAGTAATTCCTTGAATAGCTTGAAGTTTGCTCTCCTGAAGTTCAGGGTCCTGACTCTGCTTTTTGCCAGGCCCATATTCCTCAACATCACAAACTCCACTAGGGCATGGTCACTACAGCCCAGGCTGCCCCCAGTCTTAACCTCTCTAATGCTCTTATAAGTTATGGTTTTACAGACAGTTTAAGTCATTATAAACAGTTCTGTCACTCCCCATTCCCACATAATCCTAGCTACATACCCATCCCTACTGGAAAAAAAGTTTCTACAGCCTCAGTGATCCATATCCATGTTAAAACTAATCACTTCGTCAGGTTAGATTTCAATACTGACTTAAAGCCTATGTGAAACTATGGCCTCATTAATCAGCAAATTTTATCTAATTACCTTAAGTCACAAGGGATGACCCTGCTACTGTAACATTTCACAGCTTCCATTCCAAAACTTTATGAGTTGTGTTCTCCCCTTCCATCAAACTTGTGACCCAAATACTAGCATGTATGAACAAATTTCTATCACCCTTGAGACCCAGTTTGTATCTGCAGTGGTCTCTGGTTCCTAAATTACTGCTGTACTGCAGAGCAAGAAGTTCTTAATAGAAATTTCTCAGCTGATTCTGTGTACTTTGCCTTACATGCACCTTATTCCAGCTGGTATCAGGAGGTGGAGGAAGATGTAGCATCAGGCTGGGAAGATTCAAATAAATCCTTCCTTCAGGCCCCTCTTGTAAAGCTGTTCCCTGATCCCCACTACAGGCAATACAGTCATAGAATCATCATAGAATCATAGAATGGCCTGGGTTGAAAAGGACCATAGTGATCATCTAGTTTCAACCCCCCCGCCATATGCAGGGCCGCCAACCACTAGACCAGGCTGCTCAGAGCCACGTCCAGCCTGGCCTTGAATGCCTCCAGGGATGGGGCAAAATACAATACAGTGTCAGCCTAGGAAATGTCTTTGTTTCCCACTTTGAAAATCTGTTCCATTCAGGATTTCAGAAAATTCAATAATTTTATTCCTGCTAACTAGATAGGTTGGTTTGTGTTCCTGTGACAAATTACTAATCTGTCTCATACACAGAAAGGCTTTGCTTCTGGACTACTTATGAAATAAGAGGGCTGTTACAAGCTCTTATCACTAACCAAGCAGAGTAGGGCTAACAATAGCACATTTTCTTCTACAACAACTTACTGTATCCATTTCTTTTTTTTAAAGAAAGCAACTAAACTATTCTGAAAGGTTATAGATTATAATACTTATTTAAAACAGAAGAAACATTTTAGTCTTCCCATTATTTATTTCCATTAAAAAAATCTCCATTATTCCCCTTGAGATCCCCTTTTGTGTGTAGTCTAGACTATCATAATAGATTTTACAATTATTTTTATTACATAACTTTGAAAAACAGACTCTCATAGAATTTGGTTGTTATAAAAATTCTGCTCTGAATAAGATAGGACAATGTGTGGCTTTTTAAAACAAATATAATGAATTCCTCTATTGTTGGTTTGCTTTCAAAGTTGATTTCTTAGTCTAGAAAAGCTAAGACCATTAAATAATATTTTAGTTTGTGCCAAACACAGCCATATCTATACAGATACTTCCTTTTCCTACACTTCCTCCTGTGCATAACAAAGTATTAGAACTCCTTACGTAAGTAAAAATAGAATTTGGCCTATTCCAAATAATAGTAAAGTGATCATCCCAAACCAACAATAACTAAAATTTGTAGTCACCAATTGACTAAGGTACCTGATTAAAAATTGTATGTTCTGCTAGTCACTCACAGTTAAAAATTCTGAATTATAAATACTTCTTGCATTCTTTCTCATTATTTACTCCTACAGGCAGGATACATTTCATACTGCTCTGAGGAATTATGTAAGAAATGTTGTTGTATTCACAGCCACAACTATACCTCATTTACTGAAGGAGTGTTCCTCACTGTGCCTCTGAACTAGACAGGAGAAATAAGCAGGCTGACATGACATACTGTATTTTTGCACTAAAAATAAGGTTGCTTTAGACATGGTTTCTGCTAAGTACCTTTATTTTAAACTATTTTTGGTGCTATGTTGACCTCCTCCACAATTCAACCTTCTGGACTACTCCTTTGTACTGTTTTACAGTTGGAAAGAATAAAAAAAACTTGTTAGTGATAAGTGTTAAATGGAACAGAGATGCCTGCTAATGGATTATCAATTATACTTGAGTGATCTATTGAGTATCACAAACAGAATGCTCTTCTCCCCTTTAGATTTAAGAATCTAATATATTAAAAATATTAACATTACACACGAATTATTTTCATGAGGGAAGGTATTAAGATGGGACGTACGTCTCTGCTGCAAAAGGAGATGGCATCTCTATTTTTAATCACAGACCTGAGCATTTTATCAAACTCATAGAATCCCTTTACCACAAAAGTCAGTATAAAAGTTCTTCATTATTCTGCCATAACCACAACTTTGTTCAGTGAGCCACTTCACATAAAATAATTTTCTACCTCCCTGCAACCTTGAAGCTAGCAATTTTAAACAAAGCAACAGCAAAAGACTTATCAGATGAAAAGCATAATTTTATTTCACGTACATTGTCCTAGAAATCTTTCAGTTTTGAAGGTTGCATGCTGACATGCAACTTAAAAGTAAGATTCGGAAACCAAAATCTTTTTCCATCTACAATCCAGGACATATTAGATAGATTTGGGTTTAAGGCTAATTGCTGTTAGGTGACACTTAGCTAAACCATACTGTATTTCTTTTCTATAGTTGGAGTCAGAAATGCCAGTATTACTTTATAAAATGTCATGCATCAGAAATAACTTATGAAATAGGTTGGTCATAAAAAGTCATCCTCACATAAAATCCTGGTAGAGGAAAAAAGAATCAAACTAGAAACTCTATGATACACAAATTTTTCAACTAAGTTAGTAATCATGTTAAAATGGCTTAAAGGCACACCAGGTTTGCAGCTGTACAACACTGTCACACTGTTAATCTAGGCTTTCATTCCAATCCAGACATTTCATTGGAACACTTACAGGAGAACACATGCTTCTTATTACCAATTTTCTCTGTGCAGGCAGCTCTTAAGATCTGCATTTCCCAAATTATTGAAATCTAATTCCCTGGTAAGAAAACACATCCAGACATCTTTCCTGCAGTCCCATAAGCAAAGATGAAATTATAAAAGGGCTGTACATCAACGTGTACAATTTGGCCATCTATACCTCCTAGCACCTTCTTTGCACGTTTCATATTTTGGTCAGTAACTGTAGTTATTTTGACATAACGGTTTCTTACAGGGAGAAGTGAAGTTAACATTTGACATTGAAGGTGTCACTGACATGCCCCTTGGAAGTCTGGTGACCTCTGTCACAAAAGGAATGCATGGCAGCTTCTGTTACAGAACTGTTAACTACACACAGCACAAGGTTCATGCTGTCTCCTTCTATTTAATTCCTTCTTTGAAGGACTTGAACTCTCCTTGCTTACAGACCACCCTAAACCAATGGCAAGATTTTGCTTTCTGAAGTGTCTGAAAGTTTGTAACTTCTCCTTCTTGTAGAGATACGCTTAGTCTGTAGATATCCTCAGAGATCATGGAGGAGTCTAGTCTACCACATAATTGTGCACAGACTGGGGCACTGACACCCTCTAGCCTACTGTTCATTTAGAGCAGGAAATTTCCAACAGTCTCAGATCCACAATGTTTCCATTTGCTTTGGGGTAGGATGATTTTGCTCTGTCCTTCTTAGTCTGGGATGACAAGTTTCTCATTCTATTCTGCCTATAAAATAAATTGCTTATTGGTACCTGGACACATAGAAACAGAGCTTCCAGGGAAGTTCACTTAAACCAAAGCTGTCCTGAGGATTCTCACAAGGAAAAAAGGATTCTAAGGACATAAATAATCCTTTATTTTCCTTCAGTCCTAATTTTCCCTTCAGAGTGGAATAGGCCAGCCACAACAGAGCATGATCAAAGACTAAGTTTAGTCACAGGTACGACAGGAAAAAAAGAAGCAGCATTTTAAAAATATGGCTTTCTAAAGGCTGAACATTAATTTATGGTGGACTGAAAAAGAGAGGTGAGTGAAGACTCTAAAGCTTACAACACAAAAAAATCTCTAAATTAAGGAGTTCACTGTGAAAACCTGAAAAAAAATCAAGAATCTTAAAGAATTGGATCAAGATTGCTTACACATTAATCATTTACAACAGATATACTCAGGAAGCTACAAGTTCATCATCAGGTTTTCTGTAAATTTTTTGTACACTCATTTATTTGAAGGACTTGACTGGGGGAAGGGGCAAAGTTTCTTATCTTTCCCTTTGCCTTCTAACCGCATTCTGGCATCAGCACCAGCCACATGCATATGGCAAACAAGATTTGGCTAGCAAAAGAATTCCATTATCAGTGAAACACCACAAAGATTATGTCTTAAAAAGACTGCAGATGGAGAATTTCTCCCTTGTAATACAGTGTTTTTTTCCCCAGTGTTTTCCTTGGTTCCTTCTTAGAATCTATTTTTCATGGATCTGTACATACTGTGAAAAGTTGTTTTACAGTTTTACGTACAATGACTAATCCTTATTTACAGTATTTTAATTATCTTAAAATATTCATCAATAGTGTTTACCATTCATAGCTTTGGGAAGTTTATTGATGTCCCCACCCAATTTCTCTTCAGCCATGTTATACAGATTTCATACCTTTACTATATTCCTAAGTGTTAGTTACTGATCACCTCCAGAATTGTGTCCATTTGTTTACAACATACTGAGAATGATATACCTAGGCCTAGCTATAATATTCTATGAGTGGTCTCAAAATTACTTTAGGGCAGCTACTAGCCTGCTGCTGTTCAAAGCAATGCCGACAGATACTTCCTAATTATATAGTCCTTTCTTTTGCCCTGTCACCAAGCAAAGGCATATCTAATTTCCTCTCCACTTTCTCCGTCACCTGTTACTATTTTCCAAGTTTTCCCTTGTACTGAACTTCTCATTTTTTCCTAGGATACATCAGTTTACGTTTTCCCTGTTCACTCAGTTAAATTCAACTAAAAATCTTGGAAAGAAGAAATTATGTTGTATTATTTCTTCCTACTCAATGTTTGTAACACCTAACTTAAGACCATCTGCAAATGCTGTTAATATTCTTATTACAGCCTCTCTGAAACCATTGATCTGGGACATTCATCAAAACAGATTAGTTGCTTTCTCCCATACAAGACTAAATAAAACTAAATGCAAAATTAGTTTAGACAAATTTAGACAGCAAAGATAGAGTAAATAAGTCACTGAACATATGTATATTAGAAGCTCTCCCAAAAGAAAAACCATAAAAAAAACCTAAGAACAGCAGATGCTCAATGAGAAGAGGGACATTCAGGCAGGATTAGTTCTGCCATTTCTAGCATGATATTAAAAGTGCAAGGACAGAACAAGTTCTCTACACGCCTTTCATTAGCCAAACATATTTCCCAGTCCTATTACATCAACAACCATAGAACCAAGTTGGACAGCTGAATGAAAAAGTGGGAACTAAAAGGCATCTTTCCCTGCTTTCAGAAGTAAGTTTTTGCAATGGACACTGCATGGTAAAGTAAAAACTCAGTAGTCATTACACATCCCCCACAAATGAATGCTTTGGGGAAAGGACCTTTACTGAAGAATGAGGTAGAGGCTGAAGCTGTTTACAATGACACTCATGACATGAGCAGATTGGTTTGTGTGCCACCCAGACATCCCTGGAAATTTACAGCTGGCAATTTCCTCTGAATGCCTCATTCCATCCACTTCAGCCTCACGCAACACCTGCCTTCTCTTTTCCTTTGTCTTCTTTCCCTTTGGCTGTTATTTTTCTCCTTTCCCTGGTCTTACTGTGTATTAATTCTACTTCCCCCAGTAAAGAAATTATGACAATAACTTAATGTTTTTCTCTTATTTGCATGACTCCTCCTGCTTTCAGAACATCAGCTATCCTAGGTGTGCACCACCTAGTGCTAGTATACCACCCAAGAAAATATCCCTGCTTCTGAAAAGGTTCAGGAGACCAAATTAAGCACAGCTAAAGACCTTCCGCTAAACTGATATATAAAATTTACAGGAAGGTGTTCAAAACCACAAAAAGCTTTCAATAGTAAAAAAAATTGCAGAAAAGATAAAGGAAGAGCACTACACAGCTCTCTAGCTTCAGGGTGAAAGCTACTAAGTACTACTTGCCCATCCACATAATCTTTATTTTGTGACAGTCTTAGACTACAGTGGTCCATCCCATCACCCATGAAAAGTATGTGCAGGGGTTAGACAAGCATTCAAAATATATTAACTGCCACAAATTGTGGGGCCCTTGTGAAGAACAGACTACAAAAGCTTATTTACGTAATTCTGCCCATATACTTTCCACTCACCCCTTGTGATTGTGGTTTTCATGGAAAGCTAAGATTTCCTCAGAAAAGGTAGAAAATAGCTCCTTGAAGGGTCTAAAGAGGTGGTTTATGATATTCCACAGGATTATTTCCACATACTTCAGTTTTCCTTTTGCAAAGGAAATTTCCATCTTCATTCTGTGTTACATATTTCCTCCTCTGTCTAGGGAGAGTACCAGTGATATTGGCATACATTTCATACACACCTGAAAAAAGTAATCAGCTCAGAGCACCCAGATTTCAGAGATAGTAAAGTAACAAAGGTTTGAATTGATGTGAAAGACTAATATATTATATCTATAAACACTTCTCCAATATGGCTCCATGATATAATATGTAGTAGTAGGGTACAAGACAGCTAATAATTTCAGCATGTATTTCATAGGCCTTAACACATTCCTGACAGTATTTATTAAAATAAAGCTTAGTGATGTATATCAAATGAAGAACATACTTTCATCACATCAGGAGTTAGACTGTGTTTACAGAGACCAGAAGTAAGCAACATTTTCACATACAGAAATATTAGTGAAGAATTATATACACTAATACATAACTTTCAAGCTTCTTTGAAACCACTCAGGTTGGAAGGGGCCTCAGAACATCTCTTGTCCAGCCTCCTACTCAAGGTAGGATCAACACTGAATTCAGGCCAAGTTGCTCATGGTTTTGTTGTGCTTAGTTATCTTCAGAGTGAAAAATAGCCTCTTCATCTCCAGTAGGAGAGTACACTTCATCTATGCCTATTGTGTCTTGTACTCCCATGCTCTCAATAACGCTCACTCTTTCTTGTAAACTCAACTTAGGTACTAGGGGCCGCTAGTAGTCTTCCCTTACCCATCTCTTTTTCCAGGATGAAAAAGTCTAGCTCCTTCAGTCTCTCCTTCGTCTTGGTAGGTGGCCTCACATGGCATTTTCAACATCTTTCTTATACTGATGGACCAAAAACCAGGCATAGTGTTCCAGATACAGCTAATGAGTGCAAAGTAGAGAGGAATAATCACTTCACTTGAACTACTGGTTACGGTCCTGTTGATACAGCCTAGTATGCAGTTAGCTTTTATCACTACCAGGGCACACTGCTGATCTGAAACCCAAGCAAGTTTTCCTATTGATTTCAGCAAGGCCTAAATACCAGACTGAACATGTAATAAAGGATCCAACAGACTGGGAACAGCAGTAACAAAACAGCAAGCATAAGCTTACAACTCCTGATAGTTTGTGTGTCAGAAAAGTAGAGATCCAGATATACTCAGCTGCTTTAACGACTGTCCTCAGTTTCTGAACCAGCCTTTAGCTAGCTCCTCACAGAATTAAGATAAGTACTCTATTTTCTCATACTGTAGCATGCTTAGCTTCAGCTTGCATAAAGCTAGAAGGGCCATTTCTGAAAAACATTAAAGTATGCTATTTGAGATAAGCAGAGCCAGTGATGCTGCTTCCTATTACAGAATAGCTAGCAAGTATACCCCTACTCAAGCAGGGAATTTAGCTAACTTGCAAACCTAAGCCCTGCTGTGTTTGTTATTATTGCAATTAAAACCACATTTCAGCATTACCAACAACTGATGAAAATGTGAAAAGCTGCATTTGCTCTTCTGCCTTAAACAGAAATAGTTAACATTCAGTTTAACAAAAAGTTCAAGGATTTAGACTTTTTTCTCCCTCACAAAAAACCCCACAAAAAAAAACCCAAAAAAGAAAATAAACAGAAGTGAGCTTTCAGCACAAGCTGAAGGAGCTAAAGAATCTGACTTTTTGGTCTCTTGCATCAGTTTGTTCTGAACACCGGGGCTAGCTAGAACATCAAAACATACATAGGGGCACTTTATTCTAAGTGCTAGAGTTACAGCCTTGTTTTTAACCCATCAGCAGCTTGCTATGTCTATCCATTCTATATGAATCACTTTCAGATTCAATCCCATCAACTATAATGCTATCTTCAATTATAAGTCACACTGCAAAAAACTACAGATCTGTTAATTCTTGCAGAAGCCAATCCACCAGAGCAACATAAACAAGGCAAATTAAACAAAGCACTTTGTTACCATCGTGACAGAAATGTTACAGGATGTAGTCACTTTAATGCATGATAAAAATGTGAGTGTTCACATTTCAGCACTTCAAATCCTTAAATGATGAAAAAAAGTTCCCAAGTGATTTGACTTACAAATTAAGTACAGAAAAAAAAACACCAAACAAGCAGCACTCTGCTAGGACTGCTTTAAGACAACTGTTGCTTCAAAGAAAAAAAGTCTCAAAGTTACAGCTTCTATTTATAAAGAGCAGAATAACTCACAATTTTTGAACGTACTAACTACAGAGACATCTTATAAACTGGGTCACAAAGCTTCTACAAAAGCCTTGAACTAAGGCGGGCTCAGATGATACACAACTTTCAATCACACCTCCTCCTGCCTTCCACCTCTCCAGCTGACCTGTGACTATCCTGGTGCATGGCTAGTTCTCCAGCAATATATCACCATCACACAGGACCAAATTTGGTATCACATGGTCTTGCATCTCCTCAGCTTCTGCCTGAAACATAAACATATATTTGGATACAAGCATTATTTCCCTAGCCACCCTAGAATTGTATGTCAAGAAGCCACATAATACAAACCCACAAAATGAAGATTGTTGTGATGGGTTGGCCCTTGTCTGGGGGCCAAACCACACACACCCGCTCACACAGTCCCTGCCCCCACCCAATGATAGGGGAGAGAATTAAAGAGGTAAATGGCAAAGAGGACTCGTGGGTTGAGATAAGGACAATTTAATAACTAAACTACAATAATATTGGAAATAATACTGTATACAAAGATGCAATGTGATACACAGTGATATTACCCCTCCCCACCTGATGGCCAGAGGCCCAGCCCACTCCCAGCCAATGGCCCCAAAGGAGGGAGAGAATAGGTGATACACAATTATGCTACCCCCCCCCGAAAAAGGCTCGGCCTGTTGACAAATCCCAGGCTAGAAGCCAGACTGTCTCTTCCCCCCCAAAAGGCTGAATGTATGTCCTTGAGAACAAATAGCAACATCCTAGCAATAACTATAAACGTTCTTCTCTTATCAATTCTCTCCTGAGCAGGAATCCAAAACATAGCTTCTTGCTAGCTATTTATGAAGAGAAGGGAAAAGGAAAAAAAAATTAACTCTGCTCTGCTTAACCCACGACAATTGTTGAATTGGAATCCCCACAGTACTTTTAGAACTTGTAAGGCAGCTGAGAAGCATACTTACGAGAACTGTGTAAGGATGTGCAATTCTAGTTTATTTATTGATGTTATGATTTGTATACTACTAGAAGTATTTTAGGCTACAGAAGCCTAACCTTAAATTGTTACATTTCACAGAAAGAATGGATCAAAAAAATCATATAGAAAAATATACGTTTTTTGAGCATGATCCAGTAGATTAATGACCAAACACATGCTATCTGTAAAGTTAGAAAGCTAAGAGAAAGACTTCAAAAACACACAACTAAGTTCCTTTTGTGGCTTAGTAACAACAGCACAGTCCCTGACTGTCAAATGGCTTTCTGCTAGGATACAAATTTCACACCAATGGTAATCAGTATTAGGGAAGGCAACTAAACTGAAGTTAATTTTCCCACATAAAATGATCCTGGTGTTTCTGGGATAAACTTTGATTTAGCGGTTCAGTTTGGACAGACTTTCTCTTTGGTGATTTTTCTACCAGTGAGGAAGTACCTGTTCACGCAGGAAACACATCACATCAGTGCTCAATATCTACTATTAATTATGTAAAATGTCCTCCTTTTTTTGGACTGTGATCTCAAAAGTATCCTCAGCTAAAGAAAAAAATGCACTGAGAAACAAATAACCCCCTGAGAGGGTATAATTCCTCAGTTCAGCTCTGAACTATTACATATACTCTGCAATTTTGTAATTTCATGTAGTATTGTGGAGCTAGTAGTTTACCTCATTTAACATAACGGAGTAAGCTCCCAGCATGAATATATATAAACCTGGTGATCGTTGCTTGGTTGAATGGGTTAGCTCCCACTTAACTGTACCAACACCTTAAACTCTTTTGTAGAAGTTAACTGATTTTTAAAGAAGCTTGAAGCTTTATTTAAAGGTAAGCTTGAAGATATTTATATATACATAACTATCATCTATAACGCAATTAAAATTATGTAAGTTGTAGAGAATAAGTTGTTCCGATAAGGTCACCAATGTTCTCTGATAAAACTTCAACATTGATGTAGAAAAACTTGAGAAAAAGCTTTATTAAGTGCTGCAATTATCACTCAACTTAAGAAAACAAAACCTGAAATGCTTTTGACAATAATGAAAAAGAAAATAAGGAAGATATAGAGAACAACTAATTCTAATGTTACTGAACGCTTCATGTTGGCATTCATAGCTTATTGGTATGATCCCAAAGCCGTTTTCTAGAATTTTTTCCCCCTCCCAAATGGTGTCTCAACCTGTCCATTATTACCCCAAGCATGCTACAGCAAAGTATTCTTTTTATACTCACTCCATTCAGTTCTGCTACAGATTTTTAAGAAAGCCATGGAGAACTAGCTAGTTCAACCAAAAGCTTCTTAGAACCATTAGACAAAAAGCAAACAGTAATTGAAAGGCTTATATTTCATATGCCAGGAGCTCAGACAACTACCAGGGCAGACTACTTGGAACAATAATTGATGAAGAAATTATACATGTTGATAAAGAAGCACAGATCTTGCTATGTCTCTCTATTTTCCAATTCATTTTTATAACTTCTGTTTTAAATAACTCAGGAATCAAAGGGCTTGTTCTTGTTAAGCTAGTCTATTAACTTCTACAAGTGCCATTTAATCTTACCGGTTGCTATACAGTGTAAGAAAGTAGTTTAGCAAATATTACCAATATTAAAAATTTAACCTCGATATATGCCACTGCATATGCTGGAGCAGGCCATGGGGCTGCTAAGGGCAATTTACACTTCTTCCAGAAGACTAGTACTAGAACTTCCAGACTTTCGCTGCTCTTCCATTTTGAAAAAAATCGAGCAAGCAAAACCAAACCAAAACAAACCCAAACAAAAAATGCCCACATTCCCTAAAATCATGCAAAAGCAAACATTTTGCTCAGTTTCTGAAACTCAAATGCAGGCTTAGCTTTTCAGTTCAGGGAAGAGATTAGGACGGTGTATAAAGACTACGGTTTTGTGAGCAAAAGTCAGAATTTCTGAAAGGACAGACTGTGAAATCTTAAGCTGAACACATAGAAGAAAACACTATTTTTTTTCTTTTAAACTATGCAAAGGAGCTTAAGCGTAAGCTTCTCTCCCATACACCTGGCCATAGCACAGGCAAACATCATTTTACAGCACTACAGAGCAAGTTCCCTTTAGATACCACCAAGAGGACATGGCATTCTACTAATCAGAATTATCACTTCTGTAACAAGTTTCACTGACAGTGTATTGCCGTCCCAAAATCACAATCAAAGGGAAAGTTTTGCTTCAGACTAGATGATGAAAACTTCAAAGCTTATTCCCAGGACATTTAAATACTTGATATTATCCTCCTCATAGAAATTAATAATTTTTGTTAAAGTTTTCTATAGTTATTTTTTCAAATAAGGAAATAAGGTTTTGAAGAAATGCATACACAGGTACTGAGTACCTTCACTGGAAGAGTTTTTCCATATATAAGTTGGAAAGCACGTTTTTCTGTTCTATCAGGTCACACTGAGACATGCAGAACATGCCCTGAGACCAGCCCTGTTCACATCTGGGAGATGTCTGCAGGCAAACCAGCCTTGCCTGAACCACACCTTTGAGGGCAGCTGCAAAAGACTGAAGAACACCGTTGCTGCAGCATGCTGGGTACCCCATGAACATAGGTACTGTAGAGAAGGGAACACACACTGCCCTTCCAACCTGCACTGGCGTTGGTAGAGGGAAGAGAGCCACCTGGGGAAAGGACAAGCGTGCACCCACCCCTCATTGCTACCCACTCTTTACAGCTAAGCATTCAGCCTCCCGCCAGCTTCAGGACACCAAAGCAGCACCTCAGCAGTGTACTCAGCATCCACTTCACTGCCTGCCCCCGCTTCAGAGGAAACCTCTGAGGTAAGGACCGCCATTTCCCACACAGCCCCACACCACCCCATCAGACGGGGCCCCACCCACCAGGCGACTCCCTCCCCCGTCTCATCGCCACACTCTCACAGAAGCAGCACCTCAGCGGTAACGGGACACGGCTCAAACAGGCTGAAAATCCCTTCTCCTCAGGGACCAGCTGACCTCGCACCGCTCTCCCTGAGACACGAGCCCACAGCTGCCAACGGCCGCCCCACAAGCTGCCGCTGCCCCGCCCTCTTCCCCGCCCCCACCGCGCGCGCTCTTCCCCTCACACAGCCCTAAAAAGCCGCGCTCAGACCTGCGCGTCACGCGGCGCTGATGGCCAACCAGAGCGCGGCAACACCTGCGCCCGCGGTTTGCGAACTGAAAGACGGGTCCGTCTTTGAGTGACAGCTCGGCTCGACCTGTCATCCAGCAGCAGCCCGCCCCTCGCTCCCCCTCCTCTGCTTGCAAAATGCTGCTGGAGAGGGGGCGGATCCCCTCTATCTTATCCCCCCCGTGGCCGCTCGCTCCCTCCGCCTCTCCGGGGCGCGCAGGGGATCGACATTCCCTCCACCCAATAAGAGTAGAGAGCGCTTGAGCGGCGGCACCGCTCGGGACCAATAGGAGCGTCGGCTGGGCGGAGGCCCAAGGTTTCCAAACGCTCCGCGGCGCCACGGGCTGAAAACTAAACCGAGATGGAATCTCCCAGTCTGAACCGGTTTGAGCCGGTTCCGAGTCTGTGGCATTAGGAGGGGGAGACGCGCCGCGCTCAGTCTCTGCTACCACCGCTGCCTCCGCCGCCGTGCGTGTGACCTACTCGTAGGAGAACCTGCAAGGGGAAACTGCCGGCGTAGCTGAGGGGGGGCAAACTTTAGTGCGAGCTGGGGGGGGGTGGGAATGGGGGTGA
>WKFP01013920.1:102305-120204 GCA_011057875.1 Pterocles orientalis
AAGAGGGGGAGTGGGAGGGGTACGGCCGTGCGTGGGGCTGTGGCGGGGGCAGAGTCTTGTCTGGGGAAGGAGAGTAGGAATGGGCCCTAAGGAGAAACCCCTGAGGGGTGAGGGTGTGTTTAAAAATGGGGTTTGAGGGTACAAGCATCCTAGGCCCGGCCAAGCGGCTGGAGGGAGCGCAGAGCCTCCTGCGGATGCTGGGGCTGCGAGGAAGGCGGCAGTGGGGCCAGGGGGCGCACGGAGGGGGGGTACCCCTTGTTAGGAGGGAGCTGAGAGGGCTGGGGGGGTGTTGGGATCGGGTACAGGCAAAACGAGGGACATAATCTGTAAATTATTATGAGTGGAAGTTTCCAGAAATATTTTTCGTGTGTGTGTGTATCTGTGCAGCAGTATTGAAACGTCCGCCTGCATCACGTGGGGGGCCCCTCTATAGAGCGCAGGGCTGGAGCCGAGGGAGGGAGCGGAGGGAGGGGCTGCGCCGCCGTGGGCCCGCCGCGCTCCGCAGGGCCCCGGCCCGTCCGAACGCCCCACCGCCCGGGCTGCAGCCGCTCCTTCCTCCGCCGCAGCGGTTCTCCTCTACCCCCGGCCTCTGTGAGGCGGGGCGCTGGCTGCTGGGGAGCAGCGCGGCCCTGGCTGTGCGGCGGGAGCAGGGGGAAGGCCTCGGCGCTGGGTGGGTGCGAGTTTATTTCGGGGGGTGTTGGGCGCGGCCCTGGCGAAAATTGAACGCTCCGAGGTGTCGGGGGGGATGTTTGCGAAGCGGTGTTGGTTAATCAAGTAGAGGAGCACACGTATGTGAAGTAGTGAGGGAAGGAATGTTTTTCTGGGGGGATTGTGGGTGTGTGAAGTGTAATGCGAATGCATTTGCAGTGTGCTTCGTTCCGTATCGTGCAGCTGGAGGAATTTACAAGTGATGTAATAATTCCTTGGAAGAGAGTACTGGGGCGGTAATTCACTTGCGTTCAGTAGCGGAATTGCATGCTTAGGAATGGGGCAGAGTGACTCTCCTAAGGTTCATTGTTTTTATTTTTTTTTTTTTTAATCTCTGCCCCCATTGATGGTGCTCTAGGGTTCGCTGTGAATACTCAACACTTGTTACTATTACAATGTATGCTGTTATTCCTGTGTACTACATGCTTAAATGAATCGGGTATATCATAATAAGGTAACTATTGTGCTAAACTTGAAGGTCCAGGGCCATCAAGTGTTGGGATAACTATGTAAACAGTGCTGTAAATGCAGTTCTTTTGACCTTCGGTAGATGTCAGATTCTTGATGTGTTGTAGTTCAGATTTTTTTTTTTAAACTTTTTCTCTTCTTTTGTTTCTCTTTCCCCATTTATTGGCGATGTTGAAGAATTGCTTAGTAGTGGTTCTTAGAGCTGAGTTTTAAACTTGTTCCAGAGTTCAGCCGTGATGGGGGGAAAAAAGTATGGGAGTGTAGCAAGTTGAAGATTGTAAGCTTTGTGTGGGTACACTGTTAGGAGTATGAAACTGAGTTGATTGCAGTTGGTTTTGACCACAAAGCCGCCATTTCTGTGTTTCAGTTTGCAAGTAGGTAGGTCATTTTGAAGATAATGCTGGGAGTGGCAAAGGGCCTTATTCAAAACATTTCCTTTCTGCTTCCGTGTGATTAATAACTTCTCTTGGTCATGTGGCTCCTCGGTTGTACTCTTAGGGCTGTGTGAAAACCACCAAAAGAGGCTTAAATTTGAAATGAATGGTGCTGCCTGAGGAACGACTGATGTACAACTTTTGTTGTAGTTTGCAAACCGTTTTCCCACTTCGGCGTTCAGCCATGAAGGCCTGATGTGAACAAAAAGGGGCGTGCCTGAAAGCATGTGCGTCTGGTGGGAGTATTAACTGCTCTAAGCTGAAGAGCATATTAATTGGTGCAATTTCCTTCTAGTCGTGCTTCTTGATGCCCCTCTGTGAGATGAAATTTTTAAGTGTCCGAGTTAAAAGAATGAAATCAGTGTTCCCTGCTGTTTTGTGTCTTGCTTCTATACTTAACACTGCAATTTTGAAAATTTAGGAGTTCTGGGAGGGAGAAGGGGACATGTGGAGTGTTATTTTGAATTTATTTTCATTTCGACTTGATGTTTATTTCCTTCTGTTTCTCCAGGTCGATGTTGTAAAAAGGCTGAATGTTCAGATGGAGCCTTCAAAATAGTTATGTTAGTGTAGTAATGCTAACTAAACTTTTTTTACTTCAAAATATAATGAAAATGTTTGTTTTTTGAAGTTAACATCTTTCTTTATGGAAGTAGATGAAATTGCTTGACACTACTTGCAAATACGCATTTCTAAACAAAACATTTTCCTCATCTGTATGCTACTGTAGGACTTTCACTTAATTAGTAATTACTTGGGTTGAGGCACAGGTTTGTCTTGCTCTTTTGAGTATTACTTAAATATGCAAGGCATAAAACGAATTCTTACCTACACATTAAGTTACTTGGAGCTGATCTGACTTCCAGCTTACTCTAAAGAATGGGTTGGCAGGGTATATGGTGGGTGTTTCTGGAAGAGTTTCAGATTGTATCTTTGAGTATGCAGATAGCTCTAGTGTAACTTTTTGAGTGATCTTGTGGTTGTCCAGACTTCTGTCTATTTTTTAAGTGAACAGTTTTAGATTAAATTTGTAGCTTTATGGAAGATTCTTAAAAGGAGCATGAATGGTAGAGAGCTCCTGTAGAGGAGAGGGTAGGAATAAGGTGTTACAGTTGCCAGTGAATGTGAGAAGAGGGCAATAAAACTGATCAGGTGCTTCCAACATGGTGGTGGGGGGGGTGTGTGTGTGTGAAGAGGTTAGAGTATAATTTACCATCTACATTTCTGGGACTCCTGGCTTATTTTCTTGCTTTTTGCAATTGCGTTTATTTTGTGCCAGTCTCTGGCTGGTAAGCATCTTACATGCATACTCACAATCAACACACCCCACCTGACTTCCTTTGCATAATATCGAGGCTGCTAAATCTAGGACAAAGAGTTAATGCATGTGTCACTGATTTTATGGGACCTGAACCCTCCAGTAGAATTCCATTTCATTTTGAAGTGGTCTAACATAGTACATGGAGTAACCTGCTCTCTTGAACAGTCCCCTCGCTTCATCCTCTCAAAGGGCCTTCAGTCAGTCAACTTTCTTAGTTTCAATGGTAATTTGTTACTGCCATGTAGTTAACTTGTAAGTCTTTTTCCCCAAGTATTTGCAAAATGCTGTCTGGCTAATTTCTTACTGTGTATGTAGATCACATTTCCTTAACCAATTGTTTAAAAGCTTTTAGAACTGATCTTCTAAATGTGCATGTTGGCCTTGGAAACTCAAAATTCGACTGGGATTGCTAGTATGGGTTTTGGTTGTAATGATAGTAGGTATTTCTACCAGCAAACCTGCTGGTTTACATGTTTAGGGACTAGTAGGGGTTGATACCTGCTTTGAAATAAGCTTTAGCTTGCTGATAATATGGCCCATTGATTAGTCAGAGCATTATTATGTATTATACCTGCTGAAGACCCTGCAAATTTAGCTGGTGCAGTGATGTGTGAATTTTTCAGAGTTATTAGCTGTAGTAGCTGTTACTGCTCAACAGTTGGAGTGTTATATTCAGTGCTATCTAGTACTGTTAATATGGTTTATCTCATTCAAATGAGATGCTTAAGTTGAAGCACTTGCTGTACAACTACATCTAATAATAATTTCTTGTTAACTGATGGAATTTTTTTAATTTATTTTGCAGTAATCTATGCCAGCAATTATGACAATGTTAGCAGACCATGCAGCTCGTCAGCTGCTGGATTTTAACCAGAAACTGGATATCAATCTCTTGGACAATGTGGTGAACTGCTTGTACCATGGAGAAGGCGCACAGGTAATGTACACTTAGAACCTATGTCTGTTGACCATGTTTAAAAGTTGCTCAAATCAGTTGAGCAAAATCGATTCACTTCAGTAAAAGTCAGTAATATTAGTGAATTTACTTGGCTAGTGACTCACTGGTAATTCATGTTCCCTTGTTTAAAGGTGGGCCTCATGTAATTAGTATTGAAATGATGCCTAGAAAAATGTTGGTTGGTTGTGTGTTAATTTCTAGCATGCCTTCTGCTTTTGAAAGAGTGTGAGCAAGTACAGCTTGGTAAGAGCACTTTTGCTTGCAGCTTGCCTTCTCTGACTTAGGTCTTCAGGAACGTTCAGGGTACCTGTTATTTATTATCACAGACAGAATTTGTGAAGCCATAAACTCAATATTAGCTTCACTAAAGGATTGTATTTAAAATAAAAAACTTAATGATGTTATTACAGTGTTTGTACTTCCAAAGGAGCATGTCACACATTAAAGAGAAGAGTTTGTCCTTTCTTGTGTATTTTTTTTTTCCCCCCAATTACTGTTGGTCGGTATGGGTTCTTCTTGAACTCTTTTATTTGGACTTAGTGCAGATTATGAGGTCTAAGTTTAAATTTGGGGAATGTGTGCATTTATGTGATTCTTGTATTGCTTTTACTTATTTCTTGAACTACTCTTAAGACTTAAATGTTGAAAGCAAGGACTGCTACAAGAGCGTTGGCATAGTTCCTCTTCTGTCAAGTTTTAATGGTTCATGCTTAACAAATGGGGAGTTTCAGTGTCTAAGTTATCCAGTTACTAAGATATGCTTGTGCAACAATAAGAAGTGAATTAAAATGAGACAAAGCAGCTGATGCTCTTCTATTCCTTCCAACTGTTAGAATAAAAAAAAAAATTGCTTTTTTTGTGCACCTTTCTTTTGCGTTTGTAAGGCTTACTGATGTGAATTCCTACAGATTCTGAAATCCCTTGTTGCTGTTTGAAATACTTGTATTTTGAGTTTTCTAAACTCAAATAGTTTCTAGCTGTAGTTTTTTTTAAATGATCGTGTGACAGAAAACTGCTTGTAGCTTTTGCCTTAAAAGTATGGACTTTTGAGTGCTTGCTTTGCAAACCATATGTTTGTTTACTGTACTGTGCTTTTATAGTATTGCTTGGTTTGAATGGAGTTTAAAAGGTTGGGAAGACTTATAAGGAGAAAGAAGATTAACACTAAATACAGTGATCAAATTGCTATTGTTCTGGTGTTGTGGGAAGTTTGTTTCACTTAAAAGAGCTGGGCATAGTTTCTTCTGTTTAGAAAACTAATGCAATAAGAAGCAAAATTTGAAGAGGTGGTGCTTAACTGCCAAAAGTGAATTAAGATATAAACTTATTTAAAATACATGTACTAATATGTGTCACTTTAATGAAAATTTGGTTTGCTGTTTTGGTACATTTCCAGAGGTGGAGACATTTCAGTGAGTCTTTGAGCTCTTACCTATTCCAAGGAGTTCAAAAGTTCCTGCAGGAAGAAAGTGCTTCTCTGTGGAGCCCAACAGCTCAAATCATGACTGAAAGGGTGACAGGAATAATAGAAGCTGAGGAGACTAAATATTAAAATTGGGAGATTACCCTAATCTATTCCAGGCAAACCACTGCTAATGTGGAAAAAGGGTTTATAATGCAGCCTAGATGGCCCATGCTGAATTTGCTTTTGGATTCACCTGTCTCCTTGTTCTGCTTAATTCTTCTTCCTGCTTGCAAAACTCTTAACTGCTGATCTATATTAGGCAAGAATGAAGCTGTTGTCTGTCCTAGACTTCTGAATTTTTTTTCTGCTCTTCAGCTTTTTTTTGTGTACTTCTCTGAAAAGAAAGAATGTCCTCAACCCCACCCCAGTCCAATGCATGACTGAGGAGACTCAAGACAATCCATAGATGTTTACCTGCACTCATCCCTGACTCTAACTCTGGTCTGTTAAACTTTCACACGCCCAGAAGGATTATTTGCTAACTGATTTTGTTTTTGGTAGCAACAACACAGTGAGGTTTCAATCTTGATTAAGCATTACTATTAAATTTATACTCTTTTTATGAAGTTACTGGAATCGATGCCCTCAATCAGGGTTAGTGGGTATGAGAGCAAACATTTCAATGCTTGGGATAAGGATATTGAGTATCTGTAGTTTGTTGGTGTTGAAATGTGATCCTGTGATGTGTCACCAGTATTAGAAGCACTAAGGAGACCAGTATAAAAACAGACCCAGGTTGAACCTGGAAGTAATGCAGCTCTTCTTTCTCTCTTACACTAAACTGCGTCAAAAGTGCTGATTTTTTTCTTTTAGGCTCTGATGTCATACTGTGAGAACTTCTTGGACTTAAAAGGAATGTTTGTGTGGTACTTCTCCATACCAAATACAGGAACTTACTTGCTAGTCTAAGTCAGTATCAGACAGGGAGTTTCTCCACTGTGCTGAGTTAAATAGGGATGCCAGTATTGTACAGTTTTTCTTTAACATCCTTGCTCTTTGCTGTTTTAGCTTTCAATTTTAATTTGGTAAATCCCGTACACAATGTGTCTGTTTATTGCATTACACATATATATATTTTGGGTCCTGATGGACTTTCTATCTTACTGAAAATACATGTTTTCTTATACCAGCTGGTGATTAGCTCAAGTATGTACTTGTAGCAGACTAGAACTCTGTATAGCTGTAGTGAGTTCTAACTGTTGAAGTTAATCCTGAAGTAAAGCTTTAACTGCTTTGCAATTCCATTGAATTGGCTGTACAGTGCAGTGAAAGAATGAACTAAGTTCTGCTAATTGTGATGTAAAACGTTTATCTTGTAAGACAGTGTCTGGTGCTTGTAGATGATGTAATTTGCAGCAAGATTGGTCAATACACTGCACTTTTGAGAACAGCTAACATCATTTGGCTCCCTTAAAAAACACTTGTCCACATCCAGGCTTGTGAAAAGGATAGATAAAGTGAATCCAACTATTCCAGTGTGTAATTGCTTCAGATGAGGCTTTTTAAGTTACTGAAACCATAATATCTGGTACAATAATTGGTAATGTCAGTCTCAGGGAAGAAACAACTGTTAGCATAACCAGCTCCCCCCCCGCCCCCCAATCAGTTTTAAAAATTGTTTTGTGAGCTGTTAGATACATGAAGGGATCTCTCAGAAGTAGGGTTTGGAGACCTGTAATGCTCCTCTTTGTGCTTCTTCGGGATAAAATCTACAGTTCCTACGTTAACAACTTTGCATTGTGATATTGTATTTATTAAAGCTGGCATTTTATATATATACTTCCAGTATACATGTAAGTTTGGATGCCCTTGGATAAAGTTTTATCTAGATTACTTTCTTGAATGAGAGAACTTCATTCCTTAGGATGTTTTCCCTATAATATGTACTGTTCTTGCACGTTCAGTGCTGGTGTAGGTGAATCATTCAGTATGGAAGAGTGGAAGTAAGTAAATTACTGTTCTTGCATCAATGCATTTTTTGGAATTTGGTTGTTAATAAACCTTAATTGTCACACAAAAGAAGGCCTAAAGGACATGTTGCTCCTGATTGAGTTCTGCCTAACTGTTGGTTAAGTGATTTAAAGGTGTGCTATATATTAATGTCCTCACTGACAGTATATATTTTCTTAAATAATCTAATACTAATTTTTTATTTATTCAAACTTTTAGCAAAGAATGGCACAGGAAGTCTTGACTCACTTAAAAGAGCATCCTGATGCGTGGACAAGAGTTGATACTATTTTGGAGTTTTCTCAGAACATGAATACCAAAGTAAGCAAATTAACTTTTCTTTATTTGGTTTTCCTCTTTCTTCCATTCATCAGCTTTGAGGAAGGTATCTCATTTTTAGCCATAGACTTTCTTGATTCAAACCACTTTTTTTTATTGTCTTGTTCCCAAAGATGGCTTTAAACAAGAGCTGTAAGTGGACAAAATATTTAAACCTGCTTTTACGTTGACAAGAGTTTCTTTCTCCCTTTTTTTAAAGGAAAAGCTAAATTGGAAATATAGGGGGTTTTTTTCAAGGCACATAAAAGTATGCCAGTTCTAAAGATTGGTATGTGTCTGTATACATCTAAGTAATGAAAAGTCTCCTAGAGCCACATTTTGTCCATGGGTAGATGCGTGGCTGGTTTTGATCATGAGAGCCGTGTGCACATAACTGAGGAGAGAATTTGTCCCTAGGTGTATTAAAGACAAAATAGAAACAGTTTTAGGCCAAGATTCTGAGCAATCAGTGAAAGTTAACCACCCCAGGCTCTTTGTAGTATGAGATTAGTCTTGACTAATATGCAGAACACATTTGCTTTGTACTGCTGTTCTGAATCCATCCATCATGGTAGAGACTAAAAGAGGCATCATTTAGTTTTTTTCTACAATTTTAAATGCTTTACCTAAGACGTCTGAAGTTTGAACCAAAAAGTTAATCGAAATGTGTTTTCACTGTCTTAAGTTGATTATTATTATTTCAGATAACTGACATGCATGTTTTTCTGCTTGATGCACACTGTGTTCAAACAGAAAATAATCGTGTTTGGATGTTTTCTGAACTCAGGTGGTATTTGTGAAAGTTCAATTTTTTTTCATTGCTCTCTGAAGTTTAGGGGAAAACAGTTTAAAGAACTTCCTCAAAGTGCTAACCTTTAACAGTGTTTGCCTGTTTGCTTGCCTGGTAAACTTTGCTTTTTATACTGACAGACATTACTAATGTTTAAGTTGATTTATCAACAGTATTTTTAAAAACTCAAATTTGTCTTGTGAAAAATGAGATGATTAGAGGAACAGAAAGAAAGCAACAGGTAAAGAATTCTTCAATTTACGTAAATTGCAAATGATTTGGTGCTAAATTTATGCACTATGACATTTGGCTTTTATGCAATCATATTTTTTCTTTAATTAAAGCTGTTAACACTACCTGATATTAATCATAATGTTCCATTATGTTGATTGCTTGTAATAGGAAGAAAAGGGGTGTCTTCCTGTGCAACTGACACAGCTAGGCTTTGACGGCAGGCCTCCACAAGGTCTACCCTTTTGATTCCCTTTAACTGAATTCTGTTCATCAATTGTTTTTGTTTCTTGGGAGGTGGGAGGGAAAGGGATTCGGTGCATAGAATAAGTAATAAGGGGACCGTAGAAATTTCTACCATAGGGATCATTCAGTACTTTTTTTTCAGTCTTTGCTGTTACCTGTCCCTCATCTTCATAACTGAGCAGTGAATTGGTATTAGACAATGAGAAATAAGCAAACCAAGAGCAAATTAATTTTGAAAGACTCTATTTTACGCATAGTTTAAATGTGTTCACGTGCGACGTCTCAATAATTAGTTAACAGGTACACTTCTGATAGCTCAGATGATAAAATTTGTAATTGGTATTGCTGACATTTTTTGGGCTTGATTTATCTAATCAATGGGGAAATAACTTGATTTGATAGATCTAATTTTTGGTAAGCTTAAAAACAAAATAAAAACACCCGGAAAGCCCTCTGAAGAATGCTCAGGTGGGCTGATATGGGCTTCAAACATGATATGGCAAGAAAAGATGTGTAGGTGAAGATTGTATACAGTGATTTTATTACTGTTGCCATTTAATGTGTGAGTGTTTGGAAAAATGAGTATTACTAGTACTGAGGAAGAGATGAACAAGACACTGAGAGAGGGCAGAATTGTAGCCACATATACAAAAGAATGGGTAGAAACCTAGACAGGATGAACCTCTTCATAGTTTAAGGTAAATGAATCTCCATGAGATATTTGAGCAGAAAATGAGGGATATGTGTAGTAAATTGCTAGAGGTGTATGTCCTTTAATGAGAGGAAATCCTAGGTGGGAAACAAAAAGACTAAAGATGATATCTGTCGTTGTGTTAGGATTTTCATTAAAGTTTTTTTGGTCATTAGTGCTTTTGTAAAATGAAACTAGACTTGCTGTTCTGGTCTTAAAAGCCAGATAAGTTGACTTGTGGAAAAATGTTGGGAAGCAAAACTGACATTTTGGTTAGCTGTTATCTGAAAGAGCTGTTAATACGTGTGCCTGTAGAATGTAGAAATTCAACTAGAGTTTAGATCTACTACAGGAAAGTGAACACCGATATCAGACAGTGCTTATACTTTCAACATTGTTAGAAGCTTTTGTAAGTATGTTTTTGTACTGTGAACCTGGATTAGGGGTGGATGGTGTCTGTAAATCTATAGCAGGGGCTGAAATCACTTCCTGTGAAGTGAAACATTTTGCTCAAGAATGTTTTCATGCATTTACCTATATGAATATTCTCTTAATTTCATTTAGCTTTTTTCTTAAGTAATTAAGTAAATTTACAGATTAAAATCAAGTTGATAAACTTTTGCTGCTGACTGTGAAGAAAAAAATACCCAGAAAAATTTCTGTTAATGCATAATTTTTCTTGGTACCCAAGATTTTGGAAGGTGACAGAATATTTTCCAAATGCAGGATGCACATGCGAAGCTCATAGGAACTTGGGTTGGATAGAAAAGCAAAGGGATGTAGGTTATGCTAAGATGAGAACAGCAAAAATGGTATTTTAATACAATGTAGTTTGGGACAGTCTACATTGTATTTTTTAATTAAATTGAAGTTTATATGATCCCTTTGGTTGAAATACTAATGATCCTACTTTGTATAACAACTAACCATTTTAAAGAGGAACTCTTATTCTCAGCCAAACTTTTAACTGTGACAACTCGAGTTTACCTTTCAGGCATTGATATGATATTTTTTTCTTCCTAATCCACTGCAGATAAAGTTAAATGAAAAACTCCTTGTCCCCTTTTCTCTCCTGTCTATTCATGCTAATGGGGTTTTACATATTAAAGCTCTTTGATAGAATCACAAACTTCTTTCCCTGTTACTGTGAGTTGGCAGTAGAGACAAATGGGCAGAGGGACTGGCCTTAATGATTACTTTGCAAATGTAACGGTTTTGGGTAAGAACATAGGAAGGAATTCCTGAAAGGTAAAAGGATTTCCAGGAGCTTATTCACATTTTCATTATCCTTTGACTGAGCACAAAAGTTCATCTTTAAATAGTAGAAATAGCTGCCATATTGGGGTGGGTATTGAAATTAAATAAACCAGTGGGTTGTCTTGCTGTTCCTAAAGTAACACACCAGTGAAGTTTGGGAAGAATTTTCTTTAGAAAAGTGCCAGTGTCAGGACATGTGATGCTAAGACAAATTTTTTTTTCAGCTCTTAGAGGAACAATAGGAAGCTTGAGACCATCCAAGCTGCTAAATATTTTAGGAGCCTGGTTGTCTTAATACTTGAACATATAAGCAGTCATTTATGATGCAAATTCGTATCTGGCTGCTACTTTCTCTTCTCCAGATAGACCAAACTGTCTGCCAGAGGGCTTTTCATTGTTATTTTCCCCCCGCCCTGCCTCCTGGTGTGAGCATGATCAAACAGCAGGACTTAGTATAGTGAAGAATAAAACAAGAAAAAAAAATGCATGAAACCTCAGTAAATGGGTGAATAGACATATATTTAATAAAATTGTTAGTTTCATAATCTTGAAGTCTTAGATGTTAAGTGTGAATGTCTTGATTGAATGAGAGTCCTGAAAGTTAGTTAGTCCTACAGTAATGTACTCACATTTCGTTATTCTCCAATTTCAGTATTATGGACTGCAAATCTTGGAAAATGTGATAAAAACAAGATGGAAGATACTTCCAAGGAACCAGTGTGAAGGTAGGGAGGGTTTTTTGTCTTCTCTTGACTTTTATATAAAAACTGAGATTTAGACTGTCAGTTCCCATGTAAGTAATTTTCGGCTTAAACTACAATTGGGCTAATAAATTTTCATCATGTAGTGAGACCATCTGTGCTTTTCTGGATGATGAAACCGTGTCTTTCCCTTTCATGAGAATGATCTCGGAGGGGTGGTGAGAACCTGAAATTCTGTAAATGTCGTGGGAAGGTAAAAGGTGTGACTGATAGTTTTGAAACATCGTAACTTAAGTGTTGTACTGACTTACAGGTCATACTTATCTGAAGAGGTCTAGGCAGCTTCTGAAGTTAGCTTCTGTCTTTGAGGTAGAAATTTCGATTCTCTATACTTGGCACAGGGAGGCTCTCTTCAGCTTGTCTGGGCTGTGTATGCAGCCCCACCAGTATGCTCTCATTTTTCTGGTAAACTCTGTGGTCCATCTGGTATTGTGTAGATTTATGTGACTTTTTTGAAATTGTAAGCAATTTTAAAATAGAAACACTAAGTAAATGGTTAGTTTTACCTACTAATGGTCATTCGTTCTTTTAGTCAGTGAGATACTATAAAGTCTACTTTTAGTTCATGTAAGTGTATATGCAGTTAGATTGCTGTACTTGGAAGTGCAGTGTAGGACAAACCCCAGTCTTCTGTCATTGCAAGGAATCTGGAAGCCTTAAAGTAAATAGTGTTTTGTTTTTGTTCCACCCTTCCCGCATTATAGCTTGAAATATGTATTGAATCTTAGATGTAGTCTGTAGTAAATGGAGGTACCTCTATGGTACAAGGCTAGTGCTTGGCTTGTCCACATAGCTCTCTGTCAAGTGATAATGATACCTTGGACTTGAAAACATTAAGTACAGCTACTTTAAATTCTTGACATTGAACGTTGTCACCATTCTATGTTGGGCTTTTTCCTAAAAGCTGTTTGATTTGTGTTCTGTTCTGAGCTTTTATTAATAATGCTAAGATGTACTTCAAATTTTTACTGCCAGTGCTTAGGTTCTGGAACTGCATCGATTAAAACATAACTGTAAATGTCAATGAAAATAAATGTGTAGATGGAGACTTTCACATTTTTGTGATTATTGTTCTTCTCACCTTTCCTCCCACCCTTTCCAAATCTAGTTGGACAGATCCAGCATAGCTCTTTTTGCAAGTGGAAGTAAGGTTTCACATCCATTCTGCTGGTGGAAACAGCCTTGCAGACTTCTAGGGAACAGCTTCAGCTGAGGCTCAGACACAACTATGTCCCTTTGAGAAACTAAGGGAGCACCTCTTAAGTTCAGTCTTCTGCATGCTTTTAATAATTAGGGTATCTCAATGTGTATTTTGTTACATTCCTGACTATGAGCACTTAGTTTCAGCATTTGGAAGCTGTGCTCCTAAAGGTTTTGGTTGTGGGAGCAGAGCAGGAAGAAAGTAAGGAGTCAGTTTGAAGCAGTTACTCTGCTTACTACTGCCCACTGGTGAAATGAGGTGTAGTAGAATAAGAGATGTCACAGAGGTGGACTTACTTGATAGTTTGGAACTGAACAGATGCCAAGCATAGAACACAATTCAGTAATCATTAGTCTTAAAAATACACACTCTTAATGCACAGAATAGATGATAAATTCTGGTGGTAGGATGAGGATACTGGCTGTGCTTTGGGTCATGTTGTCTCGTGTTCCTGAGGTGCCAAGATAATACGGGATACATGCTGTCATGTAAGAAGATGCAATAACTGTATCTCGATACATTGCAGTCTAAAATAAAGTTACTGTCTCTAGTCGTGGCATTGACTTTTCTCTTTCCTGACGTTTGTACTTCTGAAGTCTTCAAAGGAAGAAAAATCATTCATCTTACCAACTATCATTAGTTCAATGTTTTGAAATATTTTCCCTTTCACAGAGCCAAACTAAAATTGTGAAATTGACCTTTATCCTCACATTTTAGGGGAATTGAGTTAGTTGGCTTTTACTTATCTGGTTTTTCCTGTATATCAGTAGAAGAGGAACCAAATATATTTAATGTACTGTGGCATTTGATCTATCTTGGCCTCAGTGGGGAGTAGGAGAGAGAACCAGTATTTCATCTCTAATCCAGTTTCATCTGGTCTGTGGTGGTGGTTGTGGGGTTGGTTTGTTTGGTTTTTTGACTGATGATACTGGCTGGTACAAAAGAACTGCTCTGGAGCTCGTTCAGATGGTTTAATTACCTGGGAGATAAGACTGGCTAAAGTGAGAGTTTCTTGATTCTGACACCAGTCATCCCTTTAGCTGACAGGATTTTTCTTTCGGAAGAGTAACTGGTAAAGGATGGGTGCAGGAAACTGAAACTCAGTATGACAAAGTAATGCTTAGTAATAAAGCAGATCGTGCAGGTTATAAATTCTACCATGTATCTTACTTTTATAAAACTTGACATGTCTAATTTGATTCGTGCAGTACATACAGCTGACAAATCTTACTTGTTGGTTAGGATGCAACTAAATCCATTTATGAGAAAATACTGTTTTCCCCTTGTAGCAATAGCAGTGCTTAAGAGTTGAAGAGCAGACCTGAACTCAGATATCGGTGGGGAAAAAAAAAGGTTTTGAAACAACCTACCTGAAAATTCTTGGAGAAACAAAATGGTGTAATTCCTTACAGAGCCTGAGCTGTAACCTTTTTTTGAGGTGTTTTTTTTTTCCTAGCTGTACTTCAAGTTGTACATCAGAATGATGTATGCAAGTAGGAAAATATTTTCTTCAGATATGTTCTTTAGACTTGAATCTCCATTCTTGAGTTGGCTTCTATTTTAAAATTGCTTTTAGTCTTGAGTTCTTCTGGCCCGGGTATCTTTAAACTTGTAAAAATGTTTTTTGGTTCCTCGGGTGTCATTGATTTTTGAAGTTTGAGGATTTTAAGCACTTTTGGAGAGTTCATCTATATCTTCCCACAATTCTAAAACAGGAATTGAGCAAAAACAATTGATATTTCTAGAATATTTATGTGATTATTCTGCTTTTTATTTTCTTGAAATTTTTTGTTTGCTTGTAGAGTTAGTAGTTTGAATCAATTGCTGATTTGGTTATCCAGACAAAAGTGGAATTTATGGAACACAGAACTGGTAAAATTCAGTTAAATCAGGTGCCTGGCTTGTATCTTCACCCTTCAGACATGTTTAGCCACAGATCATAGCAATGGGTTTAGACTTGTTCTTCATATGTATTTAGTCTTTAAGGGAACGCTATGGCTTGCTCTCACAGGTATACAAATGATATAATGTGGTTTTCATTCAAACCTTACTGAGGCTCCTTTAGTGAAAGGCATGTGACATATCCAGAACATCCCATACAGTGGTCAACTTGGAGCAACAACTCCAGAGCATTGTACTATCATTCTCAAGTAAAAGTTCTCAGTTTATTAAGGTGATACTAAATTGCTTTAAACTTTGATATTCTGTAGAGTTGATTGTTTTAATGCTAGTTACAGAGGATGTAATTTGATTAAAGTGCTGTGGTCTCAATAGGATTTTCTCTTACAGTGTGAAAACTTACTTGCCTAAAAGTAAAGGCTTCTTGGTCTTCCAGTTCAGCGATATGTTTCATTAATTCTGCAATGTGAAATGAAATTCTGTTCCTGTGAATGGAGCAAGCTTGTCTGGAGTGTTTTGAGTTAGAATGGATAAGCACTTCATTATGAAACCTGAATTGCTTGCACAAATTTTCTCATTTTGAAATGGGGGGGGGGGGAAAAAGTGTTCAGAGAGATGCAGTTTAGTAGCTCACAGAAAGTCCTGGAGTTAAATATAAAGCTTTTGATGTAGTGAAAACTGCTGTAGAAGATGATTTGACGATGTGGGAAAGCATTATTTCTTAAGACTAAAAGTAAGATGGTATTTTGACCATGTTTTGGGACTACTTACAATTCAGTATAAGTGCATACGCATACAAACATCCTTGGAGGTGACAACTCAGTTTTATGATTTGAAGTTCTAATTTTGGTTGCAACATAATGTTAATTTGCTGAGTTACATTATCTGCTGCTTCACTTCTGCCTCTTGTTCTTTAATACAAGAGGAGAATGTGTTAATATTAGTAAACTAGAGTAAACTCAGATCTGCAGCTCCAGTTATGATAATTTTCAACACTTGTTACATGTTTGTGCTCTGTAACTGCATAAAAGGATATGCTTGTGTGCCTCTGAGTACAAGAAGTAGTTTTATCTACAGGTACATACTTATGAACAGTGTGCATTCATGGTAACCTGCTGTATTTGGTCACGATAGGAACTCTTCTGAGCTCAGGTTATACAGCCAAGATGAGATGCAGTTGCTCCTAAAAGCAAATCCAAATATTAAACTGTGGGATATTTCACACTTCTCAAGTTTAGACTGCAGAATTTGCTAAGGTTGGATTATGTGATGTTCCTCCCTGTCCCGATTCAGCTCTAAGCACTGCATGGCTTAGGTCGCCTGTGAAAATACTTTCCCTCCAGAAAAGTGTTTCAATTTTACTGTATGTTTGCCTCTCTGTAGAGGAGTAATTTATGCATATGGACTAACATGTCCCAGGTTAATCCAGAAACTTTCTAAAAGACCTTGAATTAATGTCCTTGCTCTATCCTCCTTTATTTTGTACTTTGTACGAAAGTACTTTTTGTACTTTGTTTGCCAGAAAGTGCTAACTGTGGGGCTACTCTCAACCTTCTGACAGTGACAATACCTAGCCTTTCTGATAACTAGAACATAGTTTGATGTTGGAGCTAAGCTGAACACTGCTTAACTGCTGTGGATAAAGGTATTCCCTACCTGCACGCTTTTTGATGTCTTTGAGCCAGTACTGGTACTTCTCTGGCCCTTTAGTGAGCTGGTTCAGGGAGCTAAGCTGACAGAAATTAGTTTCAAAAGTTTTAAAACTACAGAATCTTTTTGGTAACTCTGCTTTTCTACTACTTCAGCTTCTGAACAAGTTCTTGAGCAGGTGCTAGGGCTGCCAGTGCTGTCTTAATGAAAGTTTTGGAATGGAAAACAGTGTCTGCTCCCTTTGGTCACAGGTCGTCGTGAGAGCAGTGTAGTTGTAATGTCAGATGGTCCTAGAAGAATGTTACATGTGACCTGGGTATTGTAGTTATGGGGGTTTTTTTTAATTTTATTTTTTTGGATGGTCTGTTTTTAAGGAATGTCTGTCTCTTCCTTTTTGGCTCAATGAAGGGTCTGACCTTGGCAATTGTGGCCATCTTCAAGGCTTGTTCAGCTGCTTCTGTGATTGAAAGAGACAATTTAAGCAGTGGTTGTGTGGCTTATGCATGTCCTGTGCCTGCCTCCTTAAAATGCCTACCTTTTAAGTTCTCAAAACACACTGATTTTAGCAAATCCAATGGACTACTACCCTTGAACAGTTTCTTGGACGTGTTCTGCTGAAAAATGGTAACTAGCCTATGTGTTGAGTTTTGTTGGAGTATAAAGTTGAAATATCTTTGTTCTACAGAGAATTTTATTTCCTTTAATAAAATAAAGAAATGAGCTCTTAAATATGGAGCAGAAATGACAATACTTCATCAAGAAAAAAAAAAAGTAGAAAATGCCATTTAAGCCAAAAAGAGCATTAGAGAATTGGATAGCTGCTGCTTTTAAGGGATTAAAAATAGGGCTTGCATCACTGGATGCAAGACCTTAGAAGCCTGCAGCATGGTGTGTGAAAGCCAGCAAACTTTTTATGTTGTTTTTTTAGCTACGGTCACGTGTGGTGGTTTTTTTTTCTTTTCTTCAATGGAGAAGCTTTGGAGCAGAGCAACTATTTTAATCTGTTGATCTCAAGGCCAGATTGATGGTAGCATAGCATCCAAGTTGTAACTAAACAGCATAAAACTGTTGATGCGGCAAGATGGAAAATATGTAGCTTTGGAGTTGGAAGTGTAAGAACAATACTTGCTTTCTAATTCCTTTTTGAAATGCAGGGTTGCGACAGTAGGCTTCCCTTAGTGATTTGGCGGACAGTTATAATAGTTTAGTTTCTGGCACTACAAACCTATTTCCATACTATTTTGGGGGCTTTCATATCTCATTTGTGAATTACTGTAATGTTTCAGCAAAGTGTGACGCGCGGAAAACAAACTCCACAATCTAGCAGGTTGTAAAGTAGGTATGTTTATTCAGCGCTGGGCACACAGGGGATCGCTCCTCCTATTGTGTGCACCCTTATAGCACCGCTGTCTTTAATTTATAGAGCAAATGATTACATATTCATAATATTTCGCAATACGTCTATACATATGTATTACCTATCCCCGCTTTGTATTTAAATTAGCATTTCCATAATCTCCTCCCAGCTGAGTCTGCGCATTGCCTCCTGGT
>WKFP01013920.1:129723-162175 GCA_011057875.1 Pterocles orientalis
AATTAGCATTTCCATAATCTCCTCCCAGCTGAGTCTGCGCATTGCCTCCTGGTGGTGGTCGTTGGGGTCTTTGGGGATGAAGTAAGACTCTTCTTCCTCGTGTCCGATGGTTAACCCCATACTTCGTGCAGGCTTAGTTGCTTGTTGGCTGTTATCCAAACCGCAGACCCAGTCCTAACTGGTTTTATGCTGATAAGACCCAGAAACCGTATATCTCAGCTCATCCTGCTATGCAAACCATCTGTTTTTCGGTAAACTATCAATCAAGGCAAGGACACTTTATCTCAACTCTTTCCCTAGTCATTCCCTTCTTGCTATTCCCATATTAACCCTTACATCCCCTGTTCCTATCTAGGCCCCGTATCAAGTGTATGTGTTTTAGCTTAAAATAGTAGGACAGGCCTATGATATCAGACTCATGCTAGTGCTTGGTAATAACTCTTACCCAGTGACTTACAGTCATATTTATTTTGCTAATGACCGTTCTTTTAGAGTAGTGCCAATTGATCCCAATTGGTAGTGATGAATAGTTTCATTTGTAATTGGAACTACCTGTAAAGCAGCTCCTATGTAGTATGTATTCAATGGCTCAAGGTCTAGACCTAGTTTTTCCAGATTCCGTAAGAATGTAATTACCAAACTGTTTCTTTTAGTCCTCTTGCTCAGGCCTGAAATGAAAAAAAAGACCTAATTCTGATAAAGTCTTAGAAATGTTTTAAAATTCAGAATAGTGGCTAGGGGAGAATGAAATGTCTTCAACATAAGGCATTCTTCTTGGTAAAGTGAGAACTTTTTCTAAAATCTTCAACGTGTGTATTTTGTCTGCATGAATCTGTTGACTTGTTCACATGATTGAAACCAGACTTTGGGTGCATGAAGTTGAATAGCAAAGCATATACGTATTCTAAGACTTCTCTGTAACAAGAAAACGCTTACTTGGTTTGAAGTGTTTAATCCCTGATGTGCTTAGATCGATCATTGTGTCAAAGCTATATTGAAGTGTAACTGTTAGTAATGTTCATCTAGTTCATGACTCCAGATCCTCTGTGTGTCTTTTCTTGAAGTCAGATGGTTTTGTACAGAATGGTTTTAGATACATATATTGTGATGAGAAGTCACTTGGAAAGCCGTTATTTCCATGTCTTCAGTAATTGAAAGGTTAATGGTGAGGAGGGAGTTGAGGATTAGGTGGCAAAATGAAAGCTGATAGATTGATCTGGTGCAAATTACTACAAGTACACTCTAATCCTTAGTCTGTTTTCCTTTTGTTTTACTGAAATATCTTAAGTGTAAAGCCATTTTATACCTCTGAAATATCCTCTTGAGGAATTGATACAAAGGTGTTTTTTTTTCCCATATAGTACTCAAATCAAGAGACGTGCATGCTGACACAGGCATATATGTTCCTTAGAGGTGTTTCTTTTTAAAAACATGAAGAATCTGAATTCAAAAGTATTTGTTACTGCATTTGTGGTATCTGGCACAGTTGAAAATAAATTCCTAACTCTTCTGCAGGTATTAAAAAATACGTTGTTGGCCTAATTATCAAGACCTCATCTGATCCAACATGCGTAGAAGTAAGTGAACTCTTTTCAGGGGAGGAAGAGGAAGGGGAATATTATGCATAACCTGACTCTTCTCTTCTTTCTGCAGAAAGAGAAAGTGTATATTGGGAAACTGAATATGATTCTTGTTCAGGTAAACTAGAGTTCATAAAGTTTTAAATCTTGTTCTAAAGCGTTTGGCTTTGAATATGTATCTAATGTATGAATGCTTTGCTTTTCAGATACTGAAACAGGAATGGCCGAAGCACTGGCCAACTTTCATAAGCGATATTGTGGGAGCAAGCAGGACTAGTGAAAGCCTTTGTCAGAATAATATGGTGATCCTTAAACTATTGAGTGAAGAAGTATTTGATTTTTCCAGTGGCCAGATCACTCAAGTAAAAGCTAAGCATTTGAAAGACAGGCAAGTACATATATTTAGATCTTAAAAATAGAGTAGACTTTGTTCTTGCTGCTAAATAGTTGCTCTCACTTGGAGCTTTTGAGTGAACAGCTTCAGTTGTCTGTGAGCTGTTCTGTGAGCATAGACATTTTGATTAAAGTAGACGGGATTGTTTATGGGATGTGAAAACACTAATTTTAAAAATGTTTTTACAGCATGTGCAATGAATTCTCTCAGATATTTCAACTGTGTCAGTTTGTGATGGTAAGTGTTACTTCTTTAATAATGTTTTTTGAAATTGCCCGCCATCATGCCTAACAATGTCATAAACACTAATGGTCTTTGCAGGAAAACTCCCAAAATGCTCCCTTAGTTCATGCAACATTGGAAACTTTGCTACGATTTCTGAACTGGATTCCTCTGGGATATATATTTGAGACCAAATTAATCAGCACTCTAATATACAAGGTACTCATGCAAAATTTGCAGCTTTTAAATTTAAATATGTTGCAAAAAAACTTAGTGTTGTAATACTCTTTATTTTTTCTTCTCTCAATAGTTCTTAAATGTCCCTATGTTTCGAAATGTCTCTTTGAAGTGCCTCACAGAGATTGCAGGTGTCAGTGTAAGCCAGTATGAAGAACAATTTGTAACACTTTTTACATTGACCATGATGCAGTTAAAACAGGTAATGTTTTTAATAAATCTGTCTCTTTTGACTGTTTCATTTAGCAAAATCAATTTCTGTAGAACCTAGTTAAGTTTCCAGGTTTATAGTAATTCTAGAGCTCTTGATAGGAAAAACATTGTTCTTCAATGGTATTTATGGCTTGATAAGAAGATGCTAAGTATATTTTGTGGACTCTGTATCACAGCTGTATTTCTGCTACATTGATTTGTTTTGATTAATATAAGAGGGATTTTGAGCACTCAGGCTGTCTGATGGGGAAAGTTGAGAGATGTAACAAAATGTGTATTTCATTGTATTTGCATCTTAAGTGAAGAGTTGCAAGGTTTTCTTGATATTTTTTTCCTCTGTTAGCAATGTTGGTCCATCTTAGAGGTTCCTTAGAACAGACATGTTTCTTTTAATGCCCCCTCTCCCTTCAGCTTCAAGTAGAGCTATAGGATTTTTAATTAGTTACAGTTAAAGGCAGATTTTTTTTGCACACACCACAGTTATTTTGTGTGTTAGGCAGCTGATCATTACTTCATCAGTTTTCACAGATGATGCTCTTGATTCTAAATGCCACTTATAGCTGGCCTAAGTTGTTCCTCAAAGCATTAGTTGAATGACAAGTTGGGTATTTGGCTTGTTTTGCAACCGGCAGGTTTTTAGTATAACTGTTGCATATGAATTTGATGCACACTGTTGCATTTATTGCAAATATTTGACTCTTAACTTTGTAAAATGAAGTGGGAGAACGTGTGGGAAAGCCACACAAAAGCTGGCAGAGGCAAAAGTGTTAAACTTTGTTCTCTCTATAGCTTAATAGTGTTTATTTTAAAGAATGTAATTCACTATGTGGTGACAGTGTTGAAAATTTTTTATTGGTATAAGGATAGAATTTAAAAGCCAACACACCTCTTTAAGTGGTACCAGAAATCTCTACAAGATTAATAAAAGACATGTTTCAGGATCCTTTGGAGTCTTCCTTGCTAATTTCTAAATATTATGGAGAAGGTCTTGTTTTAGCATTATGATTATGTAATGTTTTGAAACTTGAAGTTACTGGGGACAGGTAACAAACACACCTTTGGAACATGTTTGCTTGATGCCAGTTGGATATGTCTGTGATGGAGTAGATGCTTTCCTTGTTTACAGATGCTGTTACATGGGGTGGAAAAAGGTTCAGTTCATCAGAACTCTTGTATTTTTTTGAATTTTGTTTTGGTCCCCTTACTGTCCATCTTGAGATCAAGCATAAAATGAAGGAGCTGTGAGACTTTTGTAAGAAAGCTCTGTAAAGAGAGGATACCATGAAAAGCAGAAGGGGTTTTTTTGCCAAAAGAGCAAAATATTTGTTAATATATAGTAGTTCTGCTTCTGTATAAAATGGGAAATTCTTGATTGTGCCTGTATTCTTTTTACTAGATGCTTCCTTTAAATACCAATATCCGACTTGCATACTCAAATGGAAAAGATGATGAACAGAACTTCATTCAGAATCTTAGTTTGTTTCTCTGCACGTTTCTGAAAGAACATGGTCAACTTATAGAAAAAAGATTAAACCTGAGGGAAACATTAATGGAGGTAAGTTATTCAGTTCCTGGTTTCAGAATGTAGCAACTATGTTCTCATACTCAAAGGATGTGGTACTGATAAAATCTCTAGAGTGTTGTAGTTAAAGTGAGTAAGTAAATCACAGAATCATAGAATGGCCCGGGTTGAAAAGGACCATAGTGATCATCTAGTTTCAACCCCCCCGCCATATGCAGGGCCGCCAACCACTAAACCAGGCTGCTCAGAGCCACATCCAGCCTGACCTTGAATGCCTCCAGGGATGGGGCATCCACGACCTCCCTGGGCAACCTGTCCCAGTGTGCCACCACCCTTTAGGTGAAAAAAAACTTTCTCCTAATCTCTAACCTAAACCTCCCCTGTCTTAGTTTAAAGCCATTTCCCCTTGTCCTATCACTATCCACCCTCGTAAACAGTCGCTCCCCCTCCTGTTTATACGTTCCCTTCAAGTCCTGAAAGGCCGCAATGGGGTCTCCCCGGAGCCTTCTCTTCTCCAAGCTAAACAAGCCCAGTTCCCTCAACCTTTCCTCACAGGAGAGGTGCTCCAGCCCTCTGATCATCTTAGTGGCCCTCGTCTGCACCCGCAACAAGAGCTCCACGTCCTTCCTGTGCTGGGGGCCCCAGGCCTGGACACAGTACTCCAGATGGGGCCTCACAAGAGCCAAGTAGAGGGGCACAATCACCTCCCTCTCCCTGTTAGCCACCCCTTTTTTAATGCTGGCCACCCCTTTTTTTTTAATGCAGCCCAGGACATGGTTGGCCTTCCGGGTTGCAAGCGCACACTGCTGGCTCATGTCCAGTTTCTCGTCCACCAGGACCCCCAAGTCCTCCTTCGCAGGGCTGCTCACAAGGAGATCTTCCCCCAGTTTGTATAAATACCTGGGGTTGCCCCGACCCAAGTGCAGCACCCTGCACTTGGCCTTATTAAACCTCATTAGGTTTACACGGGCCCACTTCTCCAGCCTGTCCAGGTCCCTCTGGATGGCTTTCCTTCCTTCCAGTGTGTCGACGGCACCACTCAGCTTAGTATTATCTGCAAACATGCTGAGGGTGTGCTCGATGCCATCGTCTACGTCATTGATGAAGATGTTAAAGAGCACTGGTCCCAAGACGGACCCCTGAGGGACACCGCTTGTGACTGGCCTCCACCCTGACACAGAACCATTAATCATAACGCTTTGGCTGCATCCAGTCAGCCAATTCCTGATCCATCGTACAGTCCATCCTTCAAATTCACATCTCTCCAATTTAGAGAGAAGGATGTGGTGAGGGACCATGTCAAAGGCTTTGCAGAAGTCCAGGTAGATGACATCCATCGCCCTTCTCCTGTCCACCGAAGACGTCACTCCATCATAGAAGGTCACCAGATTGGTCAGGCAAGATCTGCCCTTGGTGAAGCCGTGCTGGCTGTCTCGAATCACCTCTTCGTCTCATATGTGCCTTAGCATAGCTTCTAGGAGGATCTGTTCCACGATCTTCCCAGGCACAGAGGTGAGGCTCACCGGCCTGTAGTTCTCCGGGTCTTCTTTTCTCCCTTTCTTAAAAATGGGAGTAATATTTCCCTTTTTCCAGTCTCCGGGGACCTCCCCAGACAGACAGGATTTTTCAAATATGATGGAGAGCAGCTCAGCAACCACATCAGCCATCTCTTTCAGAACCCTAGGATGGATATCATCCGGTCCCATGGACTTATACACGTTCAATTTCATGAGGAGGACTCGGACTTGTTCCACCGTTACAGTGGGACAGAAACCACTCCCCACACCCTCACCTAGAGGCTTGGGGTCCTGGCAGATGGGAGAAGCCTGACCACCGGTGAAGACTGAGGCAAAGCACTCATTAAGTACCTCAGCTTTTTCTGTGTCTAAGGAAGCCAGCTCCCCATTACCTTTCATCAGAGGGGGAACACTCTCCTTGGCCTGTCTCCTCCTGTAGAACCCCTTCTTGTTATCTTTCACATCCCTTGCCAAGTTCAGCTCCATCTGTGCCTTGGCTTTCCTGATCCTATCTCTGCACACACGGACAACAGCCCTGTATTCCTCCCAGGCTACACAACCCCGCTTCCACTTCCTGTACATTTCCCTCTTTTCCCTCAGTTTAAGCTGCAGGTCCTTGCATAGCCATGACGGTCGCCTGCCTCCCCTGCTTGACTTCTTTTGCTGGGGTATGGAGAGCTGCTGCGCTCTCAAAAGGGTGTCCTTAAAGAACTGCCAGCACTGTTCTGCTCCCATGCCCTGAAGGACAGTTTCCCAGGGGATCCTGCTCAGCAGCTCCTTGAGCAGCCAGAAGTTTGCTCTCCTGAAGCACAGGGTGCTAGCTCTGCTTTTAGCCAGGCCCACCTTCCTCCAGATCACAAACTCCACCAAGGCATGGTCATTACAGCCCAGGTTGCCTCCAATCTTAACCTCTCTAATGCTCTCCTCCACATTTGTGAGACCAGGTCTAGTAGGGCCTCTCCTCGAGTGGGTCCATCTATTACCTGGAACAGGAAGTTGTCCTCGACAGACTCCAGGAATCTCCCAGATTGTCTGCCACCTGCTGTGCCACTATCCCAGCAGATATCTCTGTGGCTGAAATCCCCCATCAGGACAAGATTCTGCACGCAGGACACCTCCTGCAGCTGGAGCAAAAAGGCCTCATCAACAGGCTCCCCCTGATCAGGTGCCTGCAGCAGACCCCAACCACTAGATGCCCTATACTGGAACGATCCTTGATTTTTACCCATAAGCTCTCAACCTGATCGTGGCTGTTCCTCAGACACAGCTCTTCACAATCTATCCACTCTTTGATATAGAGGGCAATTCCCCCCCCCCTCTTACCTTGTCTATCTCTTCTGAAGAGCTGATACCCCTCAATGGTGGTATTCCAGTTATGGGAGTCATCCCACCATGTTTCCGTGATAGCAACAAGGTCATAACTTTCCAAGTGCCATTTCCTTGACACAATTAGTAAATTACAGGAATACAAAAAAACCTTACAAAATTTGTTTCCTAGAATGCTTCAATGGCATTCTGATTTTTGGGGATCCTATACTAATACAATATCTGAATACCATAGGTCGGTCTCTCCCTTTTCTTAGTTTTGCTTTTTGAAAGTGTTAAATACTGCTTTAAAATAAATCCATCTATTATTTTTCCATGGGTCTTTACATGCTGTATTTTCTGTTTAACTCTCATGAGAAGGTGTTGCTATGACTTTCTTCAGTCAGTGTGAAGCAGCTCAGTTACGTTTTTATTCAGCATCTAAAGCTGTATTCCAGGGTACAGCGGATGTTGCAGTTCAGTGCTTCCATCCTGGTGTAGCTTCTTGCCTAATTTGCCACTTCCCAAAGTTTACCTGAAAGGTAATTTGCGGTAATAATAATATAATCCTTAAGGATTGTCCTGGTTTCAGCTGAGATGGACAACAAGCATGATACTCTGTTTGCTGATACCATGTATGCCAATAACGCTTGATGGCAGAGCTCTGCCAAATGACTATGCGTGCTTTATTATAGTATTGCTGTTCTTGAAGGAGGACCTACGAGCCTCAATTTTATCAGCTGTCTTACAGTAGTGGCTGAGAATAAGGTTTACAGTTTTCCTTCCTCTCTGCTTGTTCCCTTCTTTTCTGTGAGACTGCATTCTTTTCCATTTTGACAGTGAAGCGCAACTTCACTGTCAAAACCAGTGGGATCTGTGGAAATTCAGCTATTCAGTCATTCTAGGTGACTGTTAAACACACAAGGTGCTACCTCGTACTGTAGTGGGTCTAGGTCACAAAATGAGGGGGTTTCAGTTGTGTGATTTAGTGAATAAAAATCTTGCTGAGGGTGCGCTGTTCTGTGGTGACTTTTTTGCTAGCTCCCTCCCACTGCTGAGCTCTAAGGGGATGAAACTGGCTCCATAGCCCCTTGAAGCACCACTTTCTGTGCCCAGAATCAAGCCCTGCACAGGTATGGAGGCAATAGGGTGCAGAAGTGTGCTGAGACAGAGGTGGAAAACAATACTGCATTTCAAACCTGGAGACTAGGTTTTGTTGGGAGGGGGAAGTATATCTTGCAGGTGGGTTAGCTGTAATCTAACATTTCTGTCTGAATTCTAGTCTGTTTTCCAGCTAGTATTCTCAATACTTTTCTTCTGGAGGTAGCCTTCCAGAAGAGACTTACATTATTAAGTTGGTTGCAAATACGAAATTGTAGCTTATTTAGAAGAATGGACTAAGAGGAGCATCCTTTTTTATTTTAAAAAAGAACAACTATCAGCAGTTCCCAAATAATTCCTGAACTTGTACGTAGTAACCTTTCAAAATAACTGAATCGAGGGAGTGTGGCTCAAGTTTCTACCTGTGTTGAGGCATTATCAGGAAGACCTGTGTAAACAACTGAAACAGTTGCATGCCCTGTGCAATTTTATGTTGGAGTGCAGTTTTTAGGTATTGGCCTGTTCTCTTGTCTGGCATAACTATGTTACATTCTTCTTTAAAACTGACATCTACAGAACTCGGTTCTGAACCCCTTTCAGTCTTGTATAGGGTGATGAAATGTTAAGTTCTTAGGCTAGTTTTAGGCTGGCCTGAAACGGCTGCAGACTTAACTTCCTAAGTTCCAGTGTAATACAACCTAGTTACACAGCTATGTTAAAAGTTCTGTGTCGTTCTAACCTGTTTATTCCTGCACTTTGATCTTCTGAAATTGTTCCACAGGTTCATTGGAGCTGTGTAGACTAGTGAAGGAAGCTAGATAAGTTATTGCAAGTGAAATTCCAAGAAAAAATGATGTGTATAAGACTAATGTATGGTTGTTTGGCATCTCTCTTTTGATACTATAGAGACAGATGCTGAATCGGGTCTTCATGATCTAAATGCTCTGATTACTGTAGTATTATCTAAGCTACAAAAAAAGTCTTCAGATTTCATTTTTTCGTTCTGTTTGTTCACTGGTGGGCTATTGCTTTGATATCTTTCACCAGGGGACTGAAAAATAGGCTAGGCAAAAAATGTTTGGCTATGTAGTTGTAATTTCTACGGTTGGTATCTCAGCCTGTCAGAATTGCATCAGTGATCTTCTCAGTCTGCTGTGGGTGTTCTGTCAGTAAAGAAGTTGAGAATGTTCTAGTAGATGGCTTCTGTGGAAAGCAAAGGAGCAGTATGGCTTTCATGGTGCTTCAGTTCTTCAGGGTTTAAGGATCCAGAACAAAGTAGCAGTAATAGTCTTGAGAATAGCAGTTATTGAAACTAGCTGTTGAAGGGTTTTTGAGGCTCTGGACCAAAAAGCCTCACAGAAGCTCCAGTTTGATAATTTGCAAACAGGCTGATCTGGCTCTGGCATTTTTGAGACTTCTTTTGGCTACTCTAGATTTATCTTCCAAGCATGTGTCAATTCTTAACTATAATTGATAGGGCGCTTTGTTTTTGAGTTGCTCTACCAGAGACAACTTTCACTTGTAAGTAATGTCATTGCAGTGTTAATGCCACTTGTTCCTAACTTTTATATTAATTTGGCTTCAGTATTTGGATAACTGAACTTGAGGTGATGTGGTTTTATCTGCAGAAATTATTAGTAATCAGCTGTTTAAACCACACTTTTTTCCAGGCTCTTCATTATATGTTATTGGTATCAGAAGTTGAAGAAACTGAAATTTTCAAGATTTGTCTTGAATATTGGAATCACTTAGCTGCTGAGCTCTACAGGGAAAGTCCATTTTCAACATCTGCTTCTCCATTGCTTTCGTCAAGTCAACACTTCGATGTTCCTCCAAGGAGACAGCTTTATTTGCCTGTATTGTCGAAGGTAATACTTGCTTAAGTAAAGGTACTGTAAAGGTTTAGATACTGTCCCTGAATTTAGAGATTTTGCTTCATGTAAGAAGTGACACAAGAACTTTTCTTGATTTGAGTAGTTGTTAATTGATTCAACTCTAGTTATTTAATGTGCTACAATTGCTAAAATACTTCAAGGTTATACTGGTAGCTAACAGAAATAGTAATAAGGTGTTTCAATGTTTTTAAGATACTTGTTACGACTATAGGCCTACTTTAAGAAAAAATAATCTGTGTTAAACTGTTTCTTTAACAAGATAAAGGCTGGAGTGTTACAGTTGGAGGAAAAAAATGTGTGTATGGCAAAACTGGTCTTTAAAAGCCCTAATATTGAATATGCATTTTGAAGCTCTAGCAAGTGTATTTCATAGGTTGGTTTTGGGTTTTTTTGGCTACTCAGCTTGTTCATGGAGAGAGACAAATTGGCAGGCTCTATTCTTAATGGCTTTTTAGTTAACATGTCTCCATAGAATCTTATTGTGAGCTAATTTCATGAAGTGCTGGATATACGCTTTATATGGGTCAGACTGCCTGACCAGAGTGCTCTGGAAACACCTGTGGAGGTATGTGTGTATTTTCATGTTACAGTTTGATTCAGTTTTAATTTTGCAACATACAGGTTCGATTGCTAATGGTTAGCCGTATGGCTAAACCTGAAGAAGTCCTAGTTGTGGAAAATGATCAAGGGGAAGTAGTACGAGAATTCATGAAGGATACAGATTCCATAAACTTGTATAAAAATATGAGAGAAACATTGGGTAAGTGTCCTAGCTGGTATTTCTGTGCTGTAGGTCTGTGCAGCTGCCATCAGCAGCACGTATGTTACAGAACGTTAGTTTATTATCTTGAGTTATGTTTGGATAAAATTATGGTAAGTGAGGAGTAGTACACAGTCTTGAAAGAGAGGAGGCAGTGTTGCTCTGAAGTTTGTTTCATGCTCATAGTGCTGCATAACTTGGTTAAGTGGTAATGTACTACTTAATTTTTGCCACTTACCTTTTCCCATTGAACAGCACCTTTTGATATTCCTTTACCAAAATGTTTCAGATCCAATGAAACCTTAGTTTTGCCAGAAAGCTGTTAAATTGGAAGGATTTTTCTGAAGTGGACTTGCTGGTTATTACTTCATTTACAGTTGTAGTCTTGTGTAGACCAGGACTCCTCAGCAAAAATTATTTCTTTCAATAGGTCTTCTGAATGATTTTTAGCACTTCTATATTCTTAAACAAAACACACAATTCCAGCCTGAACTTAAGCTTCAAACTTTTTTTTCCAGTCAGTGCTGAGGTCTTATAATGACCTTGCTTGAAAGTACAAAAGCTGCAATTAATTACATATAATGTAGAAAAAAAATGTGAGTGCATTGAAGAACACTAGCATAAGTATTTTAAAGCGTATTTTATTTTTGTGTGTGTGTATATTATCTTTAGAACTCTTATGTTTATCTGTGACCATTTTGTCAGTGAATTGATAGTCCCTATGTATTAGAGTGATAACTTAAGGTTTTTTTTTGAGGCAAGAAAAAAATTTTGGAGTCCTAACTGCAACTTTTAAGGCACAAGGGGGATTAAAATTGTCACATATCTAAGCTTTAGGACATCAAACCTTCAATATTGAATATTTCTCTATCAAATGCAAATACTGTAAGAGAACACTGAGTGTTTAAATAATTGGTTTATGAACTAGAAGTGGGGGAGGAAAAGCTGTGTGATGCGAAGTTTGTGGATTTCTTTTTTTATTCTCACATTTTTACTTGTGGTGTCAGTACAGCCATCATTAGATTACTTGTTCTGACATTTTCATATAGAATGTGAAAAACATTTTTGTTTGTATTGTTTAATTTGTTGTATTAAAATTATTACTGTATGTCCTGAGTCTTAAGTCGGATTTTCAGGTAGAGGATTATTTATATGGAAATGCAGATATAGTTAATGTTTGATTTCTGGTGTTAACTATTGCTTATAGTGTATTATCTTTAAGATTCCATTATAAAAAGAAGTGAGAATTTGGTGGAAGCTGTGTTCTGTGGCACAGTAAAAGTCTCTTTCTGAATCTGGACCTATATTACTTTTGACTTGCTGTGATTTAGAATTTTATATTAGAGACACTAATCTTACTAGGGGCGGAAGCAAGTGTCTGGGTTGTGATACTTGAATCTTCCATCTAGACTTGTTTAGGAGTACCATCGCCACTTTAATGGGTGGTTATTGCAACCAGCAGACTTAATGACACTGAAATAAAGAGTGGAAGAAAATGCTTGCACACTATATAATGTCTCCCATAGGTAGCCAATTCCATAGTCCCTATAGAGCATCACTGTGTATACCTTTTAGTTAATAATTTAACTCAACAACTTTGTTGATTTGACTGATAGGCGAGACATTAATTGATTTAAACTTTTCACTTTGCTTCCATGCGGCGTTTTGTTGAGCTCCCTTAGAACAAACATAGATTCCCAATAAATTCATTGTCTCTTTAAAATACAGTTTTAACAAATTTGTGTTAAATTTTTAGCTCATTCTGTCATGAGGTCAGGCAAGAAACATTGCACTTACCTAACAGTTTGGTTGTCTTTTCCTTAAAACAAACTTAATTTATCCAAGTTGTTGCTTTGAAATGTGCCTGTTCAATGTTGGTATCTTTCAGTTTATCTTACACATCTGGATTATGCGGACACAGAACGAATTATGACTGAAAAACTTCACAATCAAGTGAATGGAACAGAATGGTCATGGAAAAATTTGAATACCCTTTGTTGGGCTATAGGCTCAATCAGTGGTGCAATGCATGAAGAAGATGAAAAAAGATTCCTTGTTACAGTAATTAAGGTATTAATGGTGCAGAACTAATAGCTTTGTCACACTTCAGATTTTATGCTCAAGAAATAAAAATAAGTTTACAAAAATACTTCTGCATGTTCTTAGTAAGCTATGTTGTACAGCAGGCAAGTTGATAAGAATAAATTAATGGGAAATCTTATATCCTTGTAGAAGATTAAGGCTGATAAATTTGTTAGCTGTGAACACTGCACTAATCCAAAGAGCCTTTTCATGTTGAAAATTTCAGGGATAAAATTTAGGTTATGAGGACGTGTTTTTCTTTGGGGATATAGAAGAGATGGAAAGGGATTGCTAATGAAATAAAGGAGAGTGGCAAAATAACCCACATTTTTAACTAGTTAGCACCTGCTGTTTTGCCATTTTCCAAATATTAATTGGTCAAAGTGAATTTTTAGTAAATGTATGCATGGTATAGTACAGGAACAAAATATTTTTTACAAGAGCCATGGATCTTGCTTTAACAAGTCATATAAATTCATACAGAAGATTTAGTTTAATTTATTCTATTTGATGTGGAATCTATGTTGATACCAACTCCTTGGTCAGTATTCAAAGCTGTGAGGCTTGTTGAAGCACCCCTTGCAGAAATCTTTAGTTATATTTAAAATTCTATTCCATAGTTGAAAACGCAGCTTTCCTGGTTTGGTTGAAACTTAAATAATGGCATTGCCTCAATCTTAACCCACCTAGGTTTTTTGTTTGTTTCTCTATTTAGACTTTGAACTTTATGGTGACAGTCATATCCTTTATCTTTAATATAGCTCCTTGTAGGATTTTATGCTTTTAGTACTTTTAATTGAACTGGACAAACTTGGAGAGGAAACTAAAAATATGTTATGTTGTAGGATCTCCTGGGACTCTGTGAACAAAAGCGAGGAAAAGACAATAAAGCCATTATTGCATCAAATATAATGTATATAGTAGGTCAATATCCACGGTTTTTGAGAGCTCACTGGAAATTTTTGAAGACAGTAGTCAACAAGCTGTTTGAATTTATGCATGGTAATTATGTTTTTCACTTGCTGTTTTAATTAGTTTTTAAAAAAAAGATGCCCATACATGGACATATATGGGGGGAAAATACAAAGCAGTAACTGACTTGATTTAATTTAGAAACCCATGATGGCGTCCAGGATATGGCTTGTGATACTTTCATAAAAATAGCACAAAAATGCCGTCGACATTTTGTTCAAGTTCAAGTGGGAGAGGTCATGCCATTTATTGATGAAATCTTGAACAATATTAATACAATAATCTGTGATCTTCAGCCACAACAGGTATGTTTAATTCAACATTGTGAATAATTCCTAAAGACCAATGCAAAGTTAACTTTATTTTGAAATGTAGTAGTGGTTTTCAAGGCTCAAATTATATTCCTTAGTTTTTTCTTAGCATGATCAGGTTGCATTACTGAGATCTCAATTAGAATGCTCAGAAGCAGAATTAAACTACATTTAGTTGGAATTTTGATTTCTGGAATGTTTTAACAAGATCCTGAATCTAATTTTGTGGTTTTACTTCAGGAAAGGGTAATATTCTCCTGTAACAGTGTACCTGTATCTCTTGTATTTGGGAAGTGGGGGCGGGGAGCGATCCGAAAGCATCTACATCTAGGAAGGGCGCAGCTCATGAAGTGAGAGTAGTGTGCATGTCCAGCATACACTGAGGTGTTGCAATAACATCCTCAAACCTCAAGTAGAAGGATCTGGCATCTGGGAGAAGGTACTTAAAGGAGTGGTGTCATCCAGTCTACAGTTTAAACATGTCTGGTAATATTTAAAGTTAAATAGCATATGTCTGAGCTTCCTCACTAAAACATATGGTGGCAAAATGAATAATGACCCTGGGATGTAGATAATGGCATTTGTAAGGGAAGGGGGTGGAGGTTTGTTTTGTATGTGATGAAAGTTAGAACAGAAAAGTATCCTATAAAGTCAAGTGTAAAAGAGTGGAAACCCATTTTCAGCTTTCAGTATATGTTAGTTCTGAACAGTGGAAAATTTCCTTTACTGCTTTGTAACCTTCCTGTTTGACTATTTGATGTTCCACTTAGGTGCATACATTCTATGAAGCAGTAGGATACATGATTGGTGCACAGACAGACCAGAGTGTGCAGGAGCATCTGATAGAAAAATACATGTTGCTCCCTAATCAAGTGTGGGACAGCATAATTCAACAGGCAACAAAAGTAAGCTTATAAATTTAAAGTGTATTCTGTGTTCAGGTAAAGAAGACCTGCTAAATGTTAACTCTTACCCTGGCTTTATTTTTCATGTGGCATAACGTTAAGTGTACATAGATGTGGTGAATTCCATTAAATAATGGCTAAAGCAGTGATTGACATGACAGTAAAGTGTTTTTTTGAGAGAGGAGACTTAAATGACAAAATAAATACTGTGTTTAATCTGATTTAAAGCACAATTTTCTGCTACTGTACAGAATGTTTCAATAGTTTTTTCCAAGGCTCCCTTTCACCTGGCTTAGAAGCAAATTTTCTTTCTGAATAACAAAAGGTAAAATGCTAAAAATACTGTTCACTCTTCCTCCTTTCTCTTCCATCATTCTCTTAAAGTACATCTTTAGTTCTTTCTTTAATCTTCCATTTCCTTAAGTCTTTCCAAAATGCTTTACCTCCACACATTAAAAAACAACAGTCTTGCACAAGAGGTCACCCCATTAGTAGTTAATCTACTTAAGATCTTGAAACTTAAGCAAGCTTGAGTTACTTTCTCACTCTTGACTTCCCTCTTAAAGCAAGGACATACTGCCTTTCCTTTGGACCAATTCTGTGTTTTCATCTTAATTCCTCCTCCTTTGTTTTTTTTTTACTTGAGTAGTGCTTTTACTACTCTAGTAAAAATACTTCTGTAGAAGAGCATTATTAAATCCATTGAAGTTTTATCCTGACTATGTTTGAGGTAGTGGCAAGTGTCATGAAGTAAACAGCAGTATATATAGTTTGTAAATTTCAGTGATATGTTCTTTAACAGTGTGTAAGATAAATTATTTGAAGTTACACTTCTATATTGAAATCTGAAGGACAGTTTTATTCAATAAACAAACTGGACTCTCTTGTTTCAACAGAATGTTGATATTCTAAAGGATCCTGAAACAGTTAAGCAGCTTGGTAGCATTCTGAAAACCAATGTAAGAGCATGTAAAGCAGTTGGTCACCCCTTTGTGATTCAGCTTGGAAGAATTTATTTAGATATGCTGAATGTGTACAAGTGCCTAAGTGAAAATATTTCTGCAGCTATTCAGGCTAACGGTAAGAAATTACATGTTCTTCCTGAAAATGGGGGTTAGCAGTGTATGTCATCAGGTTTCAAAGTACATTCCAATAAGGCTAATTTTACTGTGTTCTTTTTATTGTTTGGGAAAGTGGAGAATGACTGAAAGTGCTTAGATTCTTTTGTTTAACAGATGTTTTATTCAAATAAAGAATGCCTGATTTTAGAGGGAGGAAAAACACCTATAAATGAGAAGGTATAGGAATGGTGCAAAACACTGTAAATACTCAGAACTAATGGGCATCTGATTTATTTTTTCAAAAGATCTTGTCAGGATGTTGGTATGATAATGTGCTACCAAATAGCTTTATTACAGAAATATGTAACTCTATCATGACTTTCAGGCATCTTCGCTAAACCAGGTTTGCAGTCATTGAGAAGGAACTCTCAATTACCTAACTTATTTTTGCTAGATAAATTAGGTCCTGTGGTACCTCAGAAGAATGTGCTTCTGTTGTAGATCATTACGAGACTAAATGAGTCAGTTACTGGATTCTGTGTTATGACCAATTTTCTTGTCAGTAGAGATGATATTTGGAAATGTGAATATTAAATAAAACTCAGTGACTGGGCAGCTGGTTGACCTTGTAGCTTTTCACAATTCGTAAAAAAACTGGGTGAGAAATCAATACCTTTTGATTTTGCAGCTCTAATGGCTGGAATTTGCTCTTGTCAGAAACAACTGAAGCAGTTGCTAGGACTGTAGTGCTGATGTGATGCTTGATCAGCAACTACTGTGATTATAGTTGCCTCAGAGTGTGTTTTCACAACTGGCTCTATCTTGCCAGAGATGGCTCTGATGCCAGCATGAGCAATCCTACCTTTCTTTTCCTCGTTGCACTCTTCAGGTTTTCCCATGTGTGTACATTAATTACATCAGGTTTTGTTGATGAAACTGCATGGATTTGGGTATAAGAAACTGAAGTAAGGATAAATGTGGACTTTACCCCCAAAGCCAAGTGGAAGGATTATTTCTCTTAGATGAAAGCAGGAACTATCTTGTTCTCCCTCTCCCCATCATTTAATGAGAACCAGGATGTAAGCTCAGTTCAGGTAGTTAAATTAATGTGTGATTTCCCTTACTTGAAAAGTAAGTTGCAGCTTTGTTTTTGAACTCCCTTAAGTAGGGTACTGTCAGTAGTGGTTCTGTAATGCGAAATAGCAACTTGGACATATGGAGCTGGAATGGGGAAGTAGTGTGTGTTTGTTTTTTTTTATTATTTGCACAATATAAATAAGTCTTTGTCAAATAAGTCCTTGTAGTTTGTATATAAAAATCAAGCATTCTGTTTTGTAATACCAATTTAAGTTAATATTTTTGTTACACCTTACTCGATTAACTGAAGCTTTAAAACTTTTCAGGTGAAATGGTAACAAAACAGCCCTTGATTAGAAGTATGAGGACTGTTAAAAGGGAAACTTTAAAACTAATTTCTGGCTGGGTGAGCAGGTCTAATGATCCTCAGATGGTAAGTAGATTTATCTTATACAAATAAATTGTAAGACAGGATTAGGAAGAACTTTGGGGTTTTGTTGTTCTTCTGCTGTTGACTTAGTTGGTCCTAGGAACTCGCTTCCTGAGATCTGTAGTGGATAAAGGAGAAAGTGTGATCATATAGAGGTAACCCTGACATACATTTGAGATACTTGAGTGAATTTTAGCTGAGAGTAATCTTAAAGGGAATCAAGGAGGTCTGAGAGAAGCCTATTGGAAACCTTGCTGGATGGATAGGGAGGGTGGGGTGTTCATGGAAGTGTAATGTATTTCAACTTAGAAGTTATGTCCTGTAACTAAACAATGAACTTTGCTATAAACTGTATGCTAGAGACTTTGTTCAATAACTGCATTGTTATAACCATGGCTTGCTGTTTCAATTAGGTAGCTGAAAACTTCGTTCCTCCCTTGTTGGATGCAGTTCTCATTGACTACCAGAGAAATGTTCCAGCTGCTAGAGAACCTGAAGTACTTAGTACTATGGCTATCATTGTAAACAAGCTGGGTGTACACATTACTGCTGAAATACCTCAGATATTTGATGCTGTTTTTGAGTGCACATTAAATATGATCAACAAGGTATTTATATTTATACTTTGGATAAGGCATCTCCCTACTGACTGACAACAAAAGAAAAGGTTTTATAAGAGTACTAGTCCTGGCTGTTGGTGCGTCTTTAAGTAAAAGATACCCTTTTCTTGCAATGGAGGGAAGCAGTATATAGTGAATGCTTTTCTCTTATGGAAATTCAGCAGGGGTTCATGCTGCCTTTCTGTGGATATCATTTCCATGTGTGGTGTCTTGTGGATCATTTCCCTGTTTTTTTTTTTCAGTCACAAAGTGCATTTGTGACACTTGAAGAAATTTCTGCTTAAATGAGCATACTTGTTTTGAAGTCTGGCTGTTGAGTTGGATATGTCAATCTCATTGCTTTAAATTCCTGTGTTTAGCTCTCCATTTAAGACATTAGTAATTCTTCTGGGGACTTGGGATGTCATGCTTCTGGAAGCAGAAGTGTATGTAGTTCAGTCAATTGTCAGTGTAGGACTTACTGATGAAATTCATAAATACTTAAGATTTATTAATATAAGTACTGATCAGCAGTTCTGAGTATTTCCTCACTAATGCAGTTCTTATGCTATAGTGTGCAACACATAATAATTGAGCACTACCTGATGAATTAGTGCTACTTTGCAATAGGGTGTAACCAGAAATTGTACTGCTCTAGGAACATGTTCTCAGTGTTGAGACCATCTGTCTGTCTGAGGACTGAGTAGTGATTAAGGTGTTGTGTGTTTACATGGCTCACCATGTCATGTTAATAAGACCAGAAGATGGTCTTATTAAGCTTTGGTGGGGAAAACTGGGGGGAAAAGTTCACTGCGAACTGTAACCTTTGCTTTGCATTTAAGGTTATTTTAAACCTGGGATCTAAATGCTGTTCTGTGTCAGCTATTGACTTGTTCTGCTTAACAGAAGATCTTATAATGGACCTTTAGCAAATGAGATTTTCTCTCACCCTTCCCCCCTTTTCTAGGACTTTGAAGAATATCCTGAACATAGAACGAACTTCTTCTTGCTACTCCAGGCTGTAAATTCTCATTGCTTCCCGGCATTTCTGGCCATTCCGCCTGCACAGTTCAAACTTGTTCTGGATTCTATTATTTGGGCTTTCAAACATACAATGAGAAATGTTGCAGATACAGGTAAGTGGAAGTATTTAATAGGCAGACTTTGTTTGCAGTATTAGATATTTTCTGGTAGAATGCTCTTTTCTTGAATCTTTTTCTTTAGTCAAACTTGGCATTCCAGTCATATGATTCTGTACTGCATTTGCACAAGAATGGTGTGCTTCTGTGTCTGCTTCAAGTTGTCAAGCCCAGGTATACGTTAATGGGCTGAAATACTTGGATGCTGTTTCATTCACGTAGGTGTAAGAAAGCACTGTTTATTTTTGCTTGTTTTCTTTTCCACGTGAAGTCTGGCACTTTTCTGAAATGGCTGAACTGATGCAACAGCTCACTGCTGATAAAATGGGTGTTAAAGGTGTACTTGAGTAGTGCTGCCTGTGGTGTTTGACTTAATACCTCGGTAGGACAGTTGGTCAGTAACTACTGAAAAGTCCATCAGAAAAGTGAAGGATTGGGCTGGGGGCTGAACTCGCAGTCTGGGAGCGAGCCTATGGCATAAGGAAAGGGAAATAGTTTAGATTGTTAAGAATGTGGATTATGCTTCCTTTGGACAACAGGTGGCCAAGAAGGCCAACGGCATCCTGGCCTGTATCAGAAATAGTGTGGCCAGCAGGAGTAGGGAAGTGATTGTGCCCCTGTACTCGGCACTGGTGAGGCCGCACCTTGAATCCTGTGTTCAATTTTGGGCCCCTCACCACAGGAAGGACATTCAGGTGCTGGAGCAGGTCCAGAGAAGGGCAACGAAGCTGGTGAAGGGTCTGGAGCACAGGTCTTATGAGGAGTGGCTGAGGGAGCTGGGTAGTCTAGAGAGGAGACCTTATCACTCTCTACAACTACCTGAAAGGAGGTTGTAGTGAGGTGGGCTCTGGCCTCTTCTCTAAAGTAACAAGTGATAGGACAAGAGGAAATGGCCTCAAGTTGCAGCAGGGGAGATTTAGGCTGGGTATTAGAAAAAAATGTCTTCGCTGAAAGAGTGATCAGGCCTTGGAACAGGCTGCCCAGGGAAGTGGTGGAGTCACCATCCCTGGAGGAGGTGTTCAAGAAACATGTAGATGTGGTGCTTAGGGACATGGTTTAGTGAGTTAGGTGGTGTTGGGTTGGACTTGATGGTCCTTGAGGTCTTTTCCAACCTTAATGATTCTATGATTCTATAACAGCAAACTGTTTAAATTTAGGATGAAATTTCATGGAACAACTGAGTGTATCACTTCATCTAACAGATTTGAGGAATTAAAGAGCCCTCCAGAATGACAGTTATCAGGGGACCCTAGGAGATGCTATGTAAACGTCTTAAATTCTAAAAAGATCTCTTTTTTTTTAATATTAAAAAAAATTGTTGTGAAGCCACTCAGTTTTTAGCTAATTGCTTTGCATCAGTATTTGGAACGGACAGGGATAGAAGATATCTTTCAGTTGCTTTTGACCTAGTAAAGTAATTAAAATTTTCATGTAATTCTAAAAATTAAAATATTTTCCCTTCTTAAATTAGCAAGCACTTCTTTTGGTAGAGGGTTTCTCTCACTGTCAGTAGTACCATTAAAGTGATGTGATTGGTTCTTTATGCTTCTGTTGGTCTAATGATGCTGTAGCCCTCTAGTGCCTACTCAAGGAAATGCCTGAGAAAATAATGCCATATATAATGCTTGTCTTTTTGGCGCCTATCGGAATTTCTTGGGATATTTGTATTGTTTTGGAAAAGGCAAAAATATGCACAGAGGTTTTAATATTGTTCTGCTGGTAACTTTGGTTTTTTTAATGTGTGTTTTCCAGGACTACAGATACTTTACACTCTACTACAGAACGTTGCACAAGAAGAGACTGCTGCCCAGAGTTTCTACCAGACGTATTTCTGTGATATCCTTCAGCACATTTTCTCAGTTGTAACAGACACCTCACACACTGCTGGTAAGAATATATATGTGAGCCAGTTGATGAAAACAATCCTTTTGAACACAAAATATTTTTCTGCATCCTGTTCTGAATAATAACTGCGTATGTATAACTTTGCTCTGTTCAGGTTTGACAATGCATGCATCAATCCTTGCATACATGTTCAACTTAGTAGAGGAGGGAAAAATAAGTACTCCATTAAACCCTGGAAATCCGGTCAACAACCAAATGTTTATCCAGGAGTATGTTGCTAATCTTCTCAAATCTGCATTTCCTCACCTGCAAGAGTAAGTGTGCCATGATTCTTTAATACTAAAGTGGGTTCTTACATCTTGAAATACTAACTGATGTGTTTACTGTTAGTGCCCAGGTTAAGCTGTTTGTGACAGGACTCTTCAGTTTAAACCAGGATATTCCTGCTTTCAAGGAACACTTAAGAGATTTCCTGGTCCAAATCAAGGTACGTTTGGCGTGTTTTTTTCAATAAATGAAAGATGATTATTCAGCAGGTTTATACTGTTGGAAAGTACTTGGGCAGTGTTCATTTAGGAGATCCTAGTTCTTCTGCAGCTGTTTAAAATGTAGCAAGAACTCTAATGGTTTTTAAGGACTCTGGATGGTGTATTGTACAATCTAGTTCAGTGTGATTGATGTAATTTTATAAATAGGGCTTAAATGTCATCACTTGGACATTCTCTGGGACATCCAGTGATAGGACAAGGGGCAATGGGTTCAAGCTGGAACATAGGAGGTTCCACTTGAATATGAGAAAAAACTTCTTTACAGTGAGGGTGACAGAGCACTGGAACAGGCTGCCCAGAGAGGTTGTGGAGTCTCCTTCTCTGGAGACATTCAAAGCCCGCCTGGATGTGTTCCTGGGTGATCTGATTTAGGTGTTCCTGCTCTGGCAGGGGGATTGGACTAGATGATCTTTCGAGGTCCCTTCCAATCTCTAACATTCTGTGATTCTGTGACTTGTGTTCACACTGTGCATACAGTTCATGTGTCTAAGATGGCTGCAAAATTTAGTGGGAAATACAGAAAGTTGATTTTTAATCATGTTTTTTTTCAATTCTGATTGAAATTGGGACTTTTGAAACTTGCTAGAGTAACGCCATGCTTTGTCGAAAGATGCTAGAATTCGGGAAGATTGTAGGAAAGGGTTTGTTAATTAGTTTTAAGATGGCAATTGTCAGTCAAAATTGTAATGATACTGCTTTAAAGGTGATATGCTCCATACGTTGGGTTACTATAGCAGCCTGTTCTGTAATACGTAGTGAAAATCTTAAAATATTTTGCAATACTTTATATTAGTTCTGACCTTAGGAACAGAAAGCAGAAGAAGGAAACAGTCCAGCAGGGAATGTGAGGGGAACATGTTTTCTGTATCATTTTGGAAGCTTGTTACTCTGCCTAAAGCATTTGACAATAAACTAATGATTTTATGTGAATTATACAGGAATTTGCTGGTGAAGACACATCAGACTTATTCTTGGAGGAAAGAGAAACAGCCCTTCGCCAGGCTCAAGAGGAGAAGCATAAACTTCAGCTGTCTGTACCTGGCATCCTTAATCCACATGAAATTCCCGAGGAGATGTGTGATTAAAAGAAATAATAAAACAAGATTTGCAGTTTTCTTTCTGTACAGCTACTTTGTTGTGATAGAAGAAAACAGCACTTGGATATTTGTTGACCAAAATGATGCCAATTTGTAAATTAAAATGTCACCTAGTGGCCCTTTTTCTTATGTGTTTTTTGTATAAGAAATTTTCTGTGAAATATCCTTCCATTGTTTAAGCTTTTGTTTGGTCATCTTTATTTAGATTTGCATGAAGTTGAAAATTAAGGCATTTTCAAAGTAATTACTTCATGCCCATTTTGTGGTTAAGGGGAAAATAGGCAAAACATACCTTGTAAAAGACTATATTGCAAAATAATACAATTTACTGTAAGAGTATTGATTTTTAATTCGGGATCATTTTCTTTCTAGTCTGTCCTGCAGTCTAGGAGAAAAGGCAATGAGTAAAACAGATTGAATTAATTGTTAAGCAGAGGATTATAGTGCTGCATTTGTTTTGATTGGTTAGCAGCTTTTTTTGGACTGAGTGGTAAGGCTAGGCTACATGTATTTGCAAGTTGTATGGCAAGTTCGCAGCAAGATCATGTGCATATCATCCCATTGTAAAGCAACTTCTAAAGAGTATGGGAACACAGTACAGTTAGTTATTTTTACACGTTTCTTTTGTTTTTGTGTGTGTGCTGTCGCTTTGTCGACAACAGCTTTTTGTTTTCCTCAATGAGGAGTGTTGCTCATTTGTGAGCCTTCATTAACTCGAAGTGAAATGGTTAAAATATTTATCCTGTTAGAATAGGCTGCATCTTTTTAACAGCTCATAAAATAAAAAAAAAATCTGGCTTTTGAGATTACTTATACTAATTTACATTGTTTACCATGCTGTAGTGCTTAAAGAACACTACTTAAAAGCAAAATAAACTTGGTTTACATTTATTTTTCCTTCTTTGGCTTATTCTTTCATTGGATGAAAATGCTGTGATCATATTTAAGACTTGTATCCTGAAAGCATAAGAGGAGTTCCTTGAGGTCTAGATAACTGTTCCTTCTAGCTTGTCTCATCTCAAGGACTTTGATGGTGCTTGAAGTTAACATGAATTAAGCTGGGTTCCAGTTGGAAGTACAGTAGCTGTTCTGGCTTACCTCCGTGAAAAAATATTCTATACTACACTATTATAAAATGTCAGGGGTAAGGTACTCTTGCACTCTCTCTCTGTGGACGCTTTGCATTTATTTTGAAGAGGTATTGCACTGCATCTTGACTAAAAACAATTGATACTAGTACATGTTAATAACACATGTAGACAAAATCTACAGTTATTTTTCTACCTGAAGTTTTGTAGTTAAATGATTTTCACAGATTTATGAAATACAGATATAAAAAGCAGTATGTATGCTAAGATTGTGTAGAGTCTTGGCTTTCCCATTTTTGTAACATCTTTTCTGTTTTCTGGTAGTTGATGTTAAGCTCTCCCGAAGTTCTTACATTTATTTGGTGTCTAATCCTAAGATTGTTACTATGATGCAAAGTATAGCCATTCCTGCAGAGCTGTAAAACAAAGTTAGACAGTTGTGGAGGTGTTTTATATAAGTTTGGATACCGTAGCTAACTTTGTGCTGTAGATTACTTTTGAAGTAGAAGTGCATGAGTTAGAAGTGTTCATGTAGAATTTATCTGTGACTGGAATGTTTCCAGTCTTAAGTATTGGCCCATTTCTGTTTGTAAACATCTCTCCAGTTGTTTTACATAGCTGGCCCTAAATTTGCTGATCTTTGGAGAGAAGTTCCCTCAAACCCTTTATAGCTAGAACTTTGAATACAGCCTACCAAAATTGTTAATTGATAGTTACAAAACTAATTTCTTTTTCTCCTTAAGCTCATGATTTAAAGCTTTTCCATGTCTTGTTGTCCTGTTGGTGTATAGCTTTTTCTGCTCTGTGAAGGCGGTATCATCTTTAATAGGCAGTTTAAAGTAAAATGATTGAAGTACTGTTGAAGGATGAATCTGGAATAGACATTAAATGGCTTGTGACCAGGCTGAGTCGCAGCATGATAGAGCTACAGATTATAAAAAGCTGTGCAGAGAAGTAAGGAAATCTTATTAAAATGGAAATAAATACCACTGATAGCATGACACCAAATGATCATGTCCCACGAGTCACAGAAATAAATACTGAATTGGTTCTGACATGCAGTGGCAGTAACAGTGCATGGAAAATATTTTTGGCCAAAAAATACACGTATGCTTTTATGCATGTTACTACTTTCTGTATTTAGGATTCAAGTCAGTCTTAGACTTGTGGTTTGGCTGTTTACTGAAGAAGTAAACCTGACCTAAACTCTCAAACAAAAAATCTGAAATGTATTTTTAAAGTTGATTCAGAGAAGATTTGTTTCATTATTTTGATACCTTTTGGATTATCTAGTAAAAAACAATCTTAGTTTTTGCTTTCCTTTTAGATCCAAAACTTAACTGTGGTCTTGACTTCTTATCTTAAGAATCGGTGCCTTTCACTGATCTCTGCAGATGGTATAAAAATGGAGCTTATGCAGAGTTCTGGATACCATGAAAGATTTGACTTGTGTGCATATTTCTAGTGCAGTTATCCTGAATGTGGAAAAAAATAATTACAATGTACATCTAAGAAAGTTCTAGTTCTAGTGCCACACTCTGTAAATAAAAATATATGGATAAAAAGCATGAACCATCATATAAACATCTCTATAACTTGTAATTATATGTAAACCAATGTTTTGTGCCTATTTCTATACAGATTTTAAAAAAACCAAACCAATTCTGTGTACTCTAGGTACATTCATAAATACAAATATTACAGGGTGTTTTCTGTGTTTACATGAATTGATTGCCTGTTAGCTGATGAAGACACCCCCAAGTACTTGTTTCAGGCTACTGTGATGTGTTTGCTACTGTAATTGAAGCAGGTTATTTTACAAAGCCTTTTAGGTTAGTTTGTTTGGGTTTTTTGTTTTGTTTTGCTTTTTAAACTAGAGTTATTTGGTGTGTGTTAATCTGATTGGCTAAGTGAACTATTTTCCAATAAAGCTAATATTTATGCAAAAAAGCACTAGAAATGCTCATCTCTCAAGGAAGCTTTAAGAGTTACTTCTAATAGTTTTTAGCACTGGAAAAACAATAAGACTTGAGCTGTGGGTTTCTTAATAGAAAAAAAAATTAGGAAAAGAGGCTGAAAATAATGGATTAAAATGTAGAGAGGCTGACTAAAGTGAGGAACTTGCACTAGTGCTGTATTGTGACTAGGGGCCGGTCTGTCCTGTAGTCCATTTATCGTCAGATAAATAATTATTACTGATCCAAGATTTCTGGGGTGCTGTTTCTATTTGCTGAAAGATGTCCAGACTTTTTCCCTTTCTCCCCACTTACCAGGTTTGTCTCCAAATGTTATGCAGCAAAATTGAAATGCTGGAGGTAGCTTTTTAAAAACCATTTTGGTGCTAAAAATGAGTAAAAACATACCTCTCCATCTGCCCATCATGAATGCACCTCTGCACTGCATTTCTTCAGACTGAATTTAGACTTTCAGATTTAGGAGATCCTTGCTTCATTGTCCAGGGCTGATTATGGCCAGCAGTGTTCCCTTGGGAAAAGTTTTAGTCATTCCAGTTGAAGGATTCATTTTTCAGGTAAGATTTCATGTACAACTCAATTACTTAAAGCACATGAAATCACTTTCATACATACATCCCTGCCCTGTGTGCTGCTACTGGTCTGTCTCCACGTTTTTCTCACTACCTGTGAGTGCTTGTTTATGCTGTAAGTGGGTACAAGAAAATAGAGCACTAAGAAAAGATGAGGAATGTTTTGGAAGTTGAGAGTATGGATGAGAATGACAGAAGTCAAAGATGAAAACAAGTCACGTTTTCACTTTTATTTACCCCTTGTAAGCTAGAAGTGGCACTTCTTCCTACACAATACATCGGGTAGTCTTTTCCAAGTCCCCATCAAAATATGTGAAAGGGCCCTTTTTTTTTTTTGTTGTGAACACCTTTTAAATCTTTAAAATACTTTCTTGGTTCTCTTCTGAATCTTGAATTCTGTAGTCTTTCATGGATTCTGTAATTTCAGCAAAGACTCGGAAAGAATTGGCCAATTTAGGTTGGAGGATGGGAGGAGGAGTTAAAATAATTTTCTCTGATGTGACTACATAACAAGGTTAAGTGTGTACATGTGCTACAAAGAGCTGACTGCAGCTCACTGCTGCTGCTGGTTATTTTAACATGTATATTGAGAACCGGGCAGTAATGAGCATTTTTCTCTTGTGGGCCTCTCTTTAGTATTAGACCTACCATGAGCATTTTTGCATCAACCTTTACAACTGGTTTTATTAACTTCTCAAAGCTTTGCAGTTAGTTTGTGAACTCTCTCCTCAGAGCTTCGCCTCTGAGCAGTTTGCTGCAGGGTTAACATGAAACTTGGCAACTGTGCAATCATAGAAATTTTCCAAAGGAACATTGTAAATGTGCTTTAGCAGTAAAAAGTCCAAAAGAGGTCCAAATGTACAACAAAAAAAAAAGCTGTTTGCACTTGCAGATGGTTCAGTTGCTGATGGCACAGTTGCTCATGCTCAGAAAAGTAGTTGTCACCTTCCTTTCAAATCAAAGGGATGAGATGACCAGTCATCTGATAACTACTTTACAGACTGAAATAATCAAAATGAAGATTGAAACACAGTGTGAAGGATATTATCCCAAAATGAGGTTGAGAACGTTATGATCCTCAGGCTATCTCATCTGCAAGGAGTGGTTAGACTAGCAGCACTGAATCTCGAGCTAGTAGAGTCAAATCGCCACCAGACCTTTATGGGTACAGGAGTACTCAAAAAAACTTTACCTGAATTACTAACCAAGACTACAACTTAAGAAAACAGGCTCTAAGATGCAGTCTGAAACCACTCTAAAGTTACAGCTTTCCCTGTTTATCTGGCTGTATGATGTGATTGTTACCACACCCAATAGCTGGTAGTGACGTTTACTAGAATGCAGACTTTTCTTACAACAATGCTGAGAAGCCAGTTGGCTGTTTTTGAGCAAACTCTTTCAATGTAGCTCGGTGGTGTAGTGAGCATTGTCTAGTCTTAAATGACATGCTTTTGGCCTGACAGGGCTATGAATTATTTGGCATAAGTCAAACTACGTGAATTTGTTTTCACAGGGTGATGCGATACAAAGTCTAGTCATGAACCTTGTTAAAAAGTTTAAAATGCTAATAGAGCAATGAAAGTCAAGTGCTGACAAAAGTGTGTTAACTTAAACTGATTCTGTTGCGCTTCAGCTAAGTTTCATTAGTAACTTTACACTATGCAGGCAGAGACCTATTTCCTTTACTGAAATTAAGGATTACATAGGCAGTGGATTCCCACCGTTTCCAGCATCATTCCAGACTAGAGGTCACAGCTACAGACTGGCTGGAATTCACCTTTTTGACACTATCCTCTGTATAGCTGATATTACTTGCTTTCCAGCTGTTACAGCTTCCATCTCCTCTTAGCAGCTGCTGAAATCACTGGTAGTTTACCTTTCATTGTAAATCGTGGTGGCAGAGGAGTAAACATGCAATCCATTTGTCTATCCCTGCTACAGGAATGGGAACGTACAGTAGAGCAACAGAAAGTTCAAACAAGGTAATTCAGTCATCCCACGTCTGACAAAGCTCTGGTTAAAGTAGTCGACATGACTAATGGAAGAAAAAAGTTTCAGTTAAATCTTTCCCATTCCACAATTACTATTCTGAGGTCAAATGACCAACTGTGTATGTTCATATAGAAAATGAAGGCTCAAAGATACAAAGTACGAGGTAGGCTAGGAGAGGCTGAAGTGTCCCAAAGAGGGAACAGGGGCAGTTACCAGTCTTAACTACCTCAACCCCTAATTCACTATGGTGGTGTTGGTTTTGGGTTTGTTTTGCCTTTTTTTTTTTTTTCCCTTCTGGTGAATGGTTAACTCCCTCTTAAAGAAAAATGACTGTAGCATTAGTTCAGTGTTGAGACACAGTGGGACATCTAATTTTGGAAAGTATGTGCATATATGTTCTCAAACTCTTAATCCAGTTCTAAATTCAGATTTAGAATTTTAGTTTTGCTCAGGTCTTGCATTTATCAAAGTTACTCCTAGAAGAACTGTGCTTGCAGTTTACCAGAGTGCGTATTTCCAGATTAGGAGCACTGCATTCAAGGGAAGGAAAGAGGGCCTCCTGGGGATCAGACAACCTTGCAAGGATGGCACATGAAGGGAGAATAAAGATCAAGAGAAAAAAAAACATGTAGAAGAGCAGGAGGCTGATCACTGTAACCAAGCCACTTATTAGATCCTGTTGCCTTCTGCTTGGAAGCGAACATTTAATTTGAAAAAAAGTAAGATCTTGTGTGCGGTAAAAAGAATTTGGCTGGCAATATCCCAGTCTGCACAGAAGTAGGACTAACTCAAGGTCACCCATACTCTCCTGATGTATTCATTGAATGTGATACCATGCTTCAAAAGGCCCCTTCCTTGTGCTGGCTGGAGTTCATGTGGTGCTGCAATGAGATAAAGAGCTGATTTGTCAGAAAAAAAACAATCTTTTAAGATGTTCTGGCAGTTAGTTTTGGTTCTGTCATAAAATTTACTGTCAGATTTGTATAAGGAAGGAAGAGGAGAAAGAAAAGTGCAAACTAAAATTGGATTATGCAGATTGTGGAACTACGCTTTCTATAAAAAAATGTGGTCTTTTCCCAGATGCAGACAACTGACTCGTATCATTTAGCCACTGATGCATTCCATGCTGGCGGGAATGCCTGTGCGATACGATGTTAAAGGTTAAGGAAGCAAATAAGCGTGACTTCTTGGAGATACAATACAGGGCTTGTATTATTTTGGTATGACAAGATGCTTTCTAAGCTTCTCTTTGTACAGCTCTGGCTTCCAACTTCAGTTACTTCAATTTTGGTAAACTTAAGAAGTAAATGGTATTCCACCAAACAAAGACTGATATGATTCCAAAAATAGCACGTGGTATGCTGCAAAGACAACTCATGACAGCCATGGAAAAAAAAACAGACACAAAAGAAAGATAACAAATAATTTCAGACGCATAGAAAGTAAGACAGCACAACATCAAATGAAAAATGACGCTCTATAAAGAACATAAAAGCCTCTTGATCCACCTTTCACAGATCTCAAGCTTTTAAGGCAGTGCTGTAAAAGAGAAAGGTGGTCAGTACCTTAAGTCAGGCATGAGCAAAATGTGATCAATATTCTGCACTGCTCTTTTATTATGCAAGTTTTCAGGCCATCTGGAAGAGCTCACACAACCAAAAAGGGCCTTATTTGGTCCAGTACATCTGTGGTATTTTAATAATTAAACCACCATATCTATGCCTATTAATAGAAAAATATATTGTCAATTCCTGACAGTTGTAGTCTTTTCTAAAAACATCTTTATGTTAAATATAACACAAAAGATCAGTAAGAAGTTTCAGGGCAGCTCAGTTTGTTATTTACTTGCAGCCATCCTGTCTCTTGTACTGCTATGTGTCATTACTCTCAGAAATACTGTTTGAAAGATACTTGTATTAACATATGATGTGAATTAAAGTAATAGAGAACAAGGAATGTGTCTTAGACTCTCAAAATAATTCATTTAGTAAATTAAGCTAATAGAGAAAATTGAAATTTCAGCAAGGAGTATTTCAGAATAGCTATTCTTGCTGATATTCCTAACTTGTTTCAAAAACAAGTACTGACAAGAAGTCCGAGTGAAAGACCATTCTAGTATATTCCTGACTTACCCCGTAGTTGTAGCTGAGGCTAGGTCTTTTGATTACAATGACTTCTCTTTATTTTTAACCAGTACTGGGGTTCTTCTGTCTTAGCTTAGCAAACAGATTCTTTGAGGATTATTAGGAGGAGAGCATTCTGTGCTCTTGAGTGAGAGGTTATGTATACAAACACCAGCTGTGATATCAGCCTGTGTAAAAATGTTTATGGAAATTAAAAAAAAAAGACAACTGCATTTCCACAGTGACAGCAGACTGATATATTTTATATTTCTTCCATGTAAGTCAGTCACTGAGGAACTCAAAAACAGCTCTCAATTTTTTTCTTAATTTGACAATTTTGACTTACTTTACTTTCTACTGAACTATATTGCATCTGCATTGCAGCTATTAATAAATTTGTTTCCTTAATCCTATGTACAAGTCAGTGTAGTGTTCTTTATGGTTCTAGTTTACTAACTCACCACTGGGTGGTACTACAGAAATAAAAACACTACGTGATACTAGAGAAGTGCCTTGCTTTGGGGAGAAAAAGCAGCCAAGATCATAATGTGCAGCGTATTCCAATTACACGTACCTGGGAGGGTAAGCACGTGAGTGTGCAAGATTAAAAGATGGAAACCCAGGGCTCTTTGTATGGAAAACTGCTATTTGCCTGAAAACTTTTCTTCCAGGGGTCTGAAATCTTGTTCAAAACGTCAACAAGACACAGTTAAGTGGTAGTTGTAATCAGCATAAATTATGTAACATTTTTGGTGTAGTTTTACAGGAAATTTAATTATTTCAAGAAATGGACTCTTCATGAAAATGTGCTGTCTCCAACTACTCACGGATGCTGTACTTGCCGTTAGACATTACGCAGAATAAATGGGGGGAAAGCAGGGTCGAGAACTCGGCCACGTCTGAGGTAAAAATAATTCAATTATTTGCATACAACGTTACCCTAGTGATTCAAACGTTTACCGCCGAGAGGCCGGCACAGAAGATAGGAAGCGCCCACACGCGCCTGTCCCTTTGGCTCCCCTCAGCCGGCGCTCGGGCGGTAAGGAGCCGGCTGACGACTCTTCCGTCCCGCCAGCGGAAAACGCCAATAACTACCCAAAGACGAAAGACATGAAAACCCGCCTCGGAAGGAGGAAGCTTCCTTGCTACGCCGCCTGCCCCTCACGCTCCCGCGGGAGCTCGACGCCGTGTGCTAAGCGCTCCCTTCAGGCCGGAGGTCCTAAAGGGCCGCACATCTCCTCATGAAGGAGGAGTAATGAGGCAACCCTCAACACTCGCTGCCCGCTCCCACCCCCTACTGAGGGAGACATCCTCCGGCACCTCAGGAAGAGGCAAGCGTGGCGGGGAAGCCGGGCACGGCGGCGGCTCGGCTCCAGGGCACCCGAGGGAGGGTGGGCAGGGGGGGAGTCCTCCATCGCTGTAAGCAGGAGAGGCAGCTCCTCTGTCCCTGTTACGGCGGTGTGTGCGCGTTATTGGAGGAGATTCCTCCTCGCGGGAGGCGGGAAGAGAGCAAGGAAACGCACTTCCCGCCCTGCCCGGGCGCGCGCACAGCCGCAACCACCGCCGCCGCCATTTTACCCTCCCCGCTGCCGGCCCGCCCCTTTCCTTCTCCTCCTCCCCGCTCGGCAGCCCGCCGCTCGGCCCGGGCTGGGAAGGCGGGGCGAAAGGAAAAGGGAGGAGGGGCTCGGCCACCTTCGTCTCCTGCCTGGTCGGAAACTGCCGAGCTGAGCCCGACTGCCCTGTCCCCCCTCGTTCCCGTCCCCTCCTCCTCCTTCCCCCTCAGCAAAATGGCGGCGCGTGGAGTCACTGGGAGCCAGTGAGTGACTCGGCTTCTCCTCCCCGCCGCCGCCGCGACCGCCGCCGCCACAGGCTCATTTGCATTGATCAGCCGC
>WKFP01013920.1:162195-202450 GCA_011057875.1 Pterocles orientalis
CCGCCCCGGCCCCCATCAATCATCAATCAGCAGCACCGAGTGGATCAATCAATGGTCGGGAGGAGGCGGCGGCGGCGGCTGCTGCTGTTAATGAACAATGTGTGAGAGCTGCGCCGAGCTGCTGGAGGTGTTAAATGAGAGTAAGTGCGGCCGCCCTCCCCCCAACTCTCCTCGTCTCGGGCCGGGACCCTACGTACCCTCCTCTGCACGGGCTGGGTTATAACCCCTCTTCATCTCCTTCCTTACCCCTTCGCCCCTTGCCTTTCCCTTGCTCGCCGCCTGGCTCGGGCCTCCTGGGCGCGGGGCTGCCTCTCTCTCTGCGGGGCAGCTACAGAGGAGAACCTGCTTTGCTCTACCGCTTCCTTCCCCCTGTCCCTGCTGGGGCCGAGTGACTTGCGGCCTGGAGAGGGTGCGCCGAGGGGCTGTCCCCGCTGGGCCTTCCGCAGAGCCCCCCCCACCCCGCGCCTGTCCTATCCTTTCCCGCCTGCCCCCCGGCTGTCTGCGTGTGGGGCTGGGCGGGGACGTGACCCTGCCGCTGGCGTGAGGAGCCCGCTTCTCGCCCTGCATCCCCGGGAAGCCGCAGCGGGGCCTAGCGGGCTGCTCGCTCGGCTGAGGAGGTGCCTGAGAGCTGCTCCGGTAGCTGCTGAGCAGCTGGAGGCCGGGCCTGGGCTGGGTCCCTTTTAAGCGGCAGACAACGCGGCTCTGAGTGATCCTGCCTCCCCCCTCCCCCTCGCCTGTCCGCGGTGTGGTGTGGCGGGCGAGGGGGGAGAGAAAGGGATGCGGCGGAGGTGGTTTTCGGGTACCTATTTTTCCGAAGGGAGTGCTTGGCTGTGAGGGAACCGGCGCCTAAAGGAGCCTTTGCGAGGGCCGCGCGAGCATGGGGGGGAGGGAAAGGAGCTGCCGGGTGTTTCGCATGGGAGGTGGTCTCTTGCTTCCTTCCGAAGTTTCCTCTTTACAGGTGTTACCTCAACAGCCGGGAGGGTCGGAGGGTTAATACGGCAGGTATTCCCCCCGGCACTGCTGAAATCCCGATTGTATTTTGGGCACGAAATCCCCTTTACTCCTATGCAGCAGGCCTCGTGTATCCTAAGGAACCTGCTCTCAGTTCTCCGTTGTAGGCAAGATACCTTCCCTGCATCTGAGGCTTCTCTCTGTGCACTACTTCATGAACAAAGACTAAAAAGCATGATTTGTAGAGGTGTTGAGGAATTCAACAAACTTACCAGTTGAAGTTTGTGATTAGTGGGAAGTGTAGCTATCTCAAATCTAAAACATTTTTCCTGGTTTCACTCTATGGTCTGCTTAGAGGCAAATCATGTTCCAAGAAAGTGAAGCATAGAAGGCTTCCTAGAACAGGATTTGAGTAGAGTTTTCTTTTTCTTTGCTCTTGTGAGGCCCAATTGTATGTCGTGTTCTTTCCTAAGATATATGAGTAGATACAATGTTGGTTGAATGTTGGCCTCTTTCTGGCTGGGGAAATATGATATTCAGTGATGGCCAGTGTTTTATTTGAAAAGTAAAAATGTGTGTGTAAAACTAACTTTCAGGAGAGCCCAGAGACTGGAATAAATCAGATTAAAACGTTAACATCAGAGAACTGTTGGGTTGCTAAAGTTGTTGACCGAGTTTGTCTAAGCTTGTAATTCCCATATCTTGTTTTGAACAATTGTTGTGGTGTTTACTTAATTTAGCATGCATATCTTGTCTTTCTCAACTGGAAAGGTGGGGAATGTGTTGTTGTTATAGACTGAATGCTTATTTAAACAGTGGGCTCAAAATAAGACTAAACTATCAATGGTATACCGATGACAACTGTTTGTTGGAAGAGGTAACTTCACTTGGTTTTGATAGATTGGTAAATAATCATTATTTAAACTTGATCAAGATTGGAAAGATCAAATAGAAAAAGTTGCAACATTTAAACTTGTTTTTTCGAGAAATCTCTGAAATTCCAGTATGAATTTATTTTTAGAATCATTTTAAGGTAATCGGGGTTTAGGCAAATTTTCCCTTATAGATAAAGCAATATCTTAAATCACTTAAAGCTGTGTTTGGTTTTTTTTTTTGTTGTTGTTGTTGTTTTTTTTTTTTAACATATAACTAGGGTATGGATAATTTAATGGTTCTGTATAATTTAAGATAGAAACCTGCTCTTTATGAAAAGGAGATTTGGCTTTTAAAGTAAAATTTATTAGAGAAATTATGCACTACTATTGCTGTACAATTGACTTCCAAAAATGCTGGTCTCATAACATTAGGTCTAGTCTTCCATTCAGAGAAACAAGCACGCTCTAAATTAAACATAACTATTTTGTGTGTGTATATGTGTTTGGATACAAAGGTGTGTATGATGGTGCATTGTTTGTACTACCTACCTTCTCGCTCTATGAGTTATAAAGGAGGTATACTTTTATAACTTCAAGTTGTATTCTTTGCATTTCTTAGGTAATGTACAAAAATAATGTCAAGCCTTGGTTTTTAAAACACTGCAGCAAAAATGAAAAGTGGTAGTAAAGAATGAGGTCATGCCTAAAGTGTGTGAGTCAAAGACTGCCAGCAGTTTCCTTTTTTGCCCACTGAGCATTTGGGATCACCTCTTCACTGAAACTACTGAAACTGTTTTGAAAGAGGTCCAGGAAACATAATCTAGTTTGTTTTAGAAATTTCTTGCTAAACTAAACATTTTTACGCAGAAGGCATACTGCCTTTTGTCTTCGTTCACCGTAATGTTTACAAAATAATTGCTTGCTATCAGTTGTATGGCAGGTCACTTAGAAAGTGAATTGACTAACGACTCTTAATGTATTGTTGTGGACTGAATGTGTGGGAAGCTCAGTACCAATTTATGGATAACACAAGGATGGAATTTAACAGTTCTGCAAACAGCCGGACATTTTTATTGTAAGCGTTTTAGTCATACTGTAAACTGCTAAAATATTAATCCACACCCCATAACAATGTGCAGAGCTGGAGCTTTTGCTTACCAGTGACCTTTGGTTAGGCCCAGGGTTTTGTCTTGCTAGAGCTCATTACAAGACTCCAGGTCCTTAGGCCTGATTTGGTAACAGGTAGTCAATGGACCTGCTTCTGTGGCACTCTAAGGGCTGTCTGACATCTTGTGGAACTGGAAACCTGTAGTTCGAAAAATTTATTTTTTTGACCTAAAGTCCATGTGTAAGCATACTTGTGTTTAACACAAAGCTTCATTTTTGTGTGTGAGCATGAGAAGTAGTGTTTTATGGACAGCAATGTTTTGGGTTTTTTTTTTCCTCTTGTAGCATCTTTATTTTCAGCATTTGATTTAAGTATGAAACCCAGTAAATTCTCTGATCTTGAAGTTATTTCCTGAGGAGTAGTAGTAGTTTTGAGTTATTATTTGATCCAAAAACTTGGTAAAACACAAATCCCTTTATGAACTGCCCAGGCTTTAAAGCAGTTTTTACATTGTAAAACATATAGATAAAACTCACTCAGAGTAAACAGTCTAATTTCTCATTAAGTGCTCTATGTTAGCATCACTTTTGTTTTCCTAGGCAGGGGTTTAAGAGGACTAAAGTCTATTAAAAAGTCTGATCTGATTTCTGAATTAATCTTCCACAACATAAACATTTTTAGTAGCCTTAAGTAGAAAGAAAAAAACAAAAGGAAGACACAATTGTTTACTTTTTAAGATAAGGGCACTTATTTACAGAAGACTTAAGAACAGATTCTCATGGCATTAATTATAGGGGCTCATTTAAATGTGCACACTTTCTCCAGGAAAACTGCGTGGAGGACATTGTATGCTTTTATGTTAATTTACAGCATTCTGTATCCCAAAATGAACCCTAATATCGACATTGTACATTCCTTGGTTTTTTTGGATGCCAGTTGTTGTCAGTCTAGGAGGGATTATATTGAGTTTCATTTGTTCTTTAGTAATATTTACATTACAGTGCTGTCCAGAGGCCCTGATCAGGATAGTTCTATTTTGCTAGGCAGTGTGCAGATATCCACATAGTCTTAACCTTGAAGTAAGCCAGAAAATCAGAACTGTAACATCAAGCACAGCTTTTTGTCTTGAGTCTTTTGCACCGCAGTTTAGCGGGTCGCTGTGTCACACCTGAAGCCATGGTAATAGTTTGAGCTGCCTACAGAATCATGCTGTCACTGGACACTTACATAGGCTTCACGTGAAAGTATAGAGTATGTGATGCTCCAGTGGTAAGTGTTTGCTGAGTGTAAGATTGTCATTGCATGTCAGGGAGTGCCTCTTTGTAGCTTAAAGTGGAAATCTAGTTCTCAGACTGGTCCTGAGTCAACTGTGCTTGTAGTCCTGGTTGTGCCGTGTCCCAGAAAGCCTGACAGGGTTTGGTTGCCTAAGAGGCTTCCTTTTGGGACTGCAACTGGTGTTGGTGTTATGTTGACTTAAAACACGGTAGATGGGTTTGCTTTAGGTTTCTCTTGTTCTTTTTGTTTGGTTTGTTTTTTATAAAAGTAAGAAAAAAATTACAACATGGAAAAATAGTTTTTATTATACAGTGGCAGTTGTGGTTTTGGTTAACTTTGGTAGGCCTAGATTATTCCCAGTTCTTGGTTTCTGGGAACTGAGATTTTCTTCCGAGCATTCTGCTTCACTTTTCAATGATTGCCTCTTTAGTCTATTTTTTTTTTCCCTAGCAGCTCTGAAACCTTGTAAAATCAGTTCACATTGATGAATAGAGGTTTCTAGGTATTATTCTACTACACAAGCTTGCAGGCCATTTTTCTTGTTATGTTTTCTTTTAAATCTTTAGTAAAACATTAAAAAAAAAAACCCAAGCCAAAAACCTCTCATAGTTTACTCAAGCACAAGAAATGGATGTAGATTAATATTGTAGTTTGCTGTCCGTTATCACTGTCAGCTGGCCTGCAGAGATGCTCCCAGTATGATCGGGTCTATAAAACACTTGAGATACTGAAGTGTTTTACTGTTTGTATGGCTTCAGGATAGCCCTGAATTTGGATGCTGAAGATGTTGGACTTGACTTCTTGTCACGTAATTCTGGTATTTAGAAAGTACAAAGAGTGGACTTAGAGGTTGAGTGAGGCTATGTTTACTTTGAGGTAGATAAGAAATTGAAGTGTTCTGAAACATTGCAGGCTTCATTTTGCTCTTTGGCATCTAGAGAGGGTGAATATTTTATGCTGTAAATATTCCTGTATTATTTTAGATATTGAGTGTACGTTATAGTAAGATTATTACAAATATAGCATAATTAACATTACTTGATCTACAAGAGCTGCTGTCACTTGTTCAGTGGTTGCATGTAAGCTTCAATATTGATGGTTTGACTTCCTCTGGTGTTTTGTGCAGATCTAGTGTTTTGTTTGACCGTTCCTCTTGTGCAAAACTGTAAAATAGTTATCTCTGTAGCTTTTTCTTGCCTTTTTTTAAAGACTAGTGAGTTTTTCTGCACTTGCATGTTATTGCCATGTTCAGAACCTCTGCAGATGCTCTGTGGAGGAGTTATTGGGATAACTGCCCAACTTTATTATACTAACCTAAATCTTTACTGTCTGCTGTTAAGGAGAAGAAGCTCAATTGTTTATAAAATACAGATTCAGTGATTGTTTCATGTTTACTTTTGTCTTTTACCCTTTTTAAGAGGATGAGCAGCCAGACATAGAGGAAAATGAAAATAACTTTTCCTTTATTGCCAAATTGCAATTATGATAGACTGTGGTGAAGTGCTACTCCAAATTAATCGAGTAACTGGAGGGAAAAAAAGTAGGAGGAACTTGTATCTTTTGTAATTGTGAACTTTCTAAAGCAAAAGGGAAGGTGATAATGAAATAGTTTTAACTTGTTTGTAACTGTAAAGCAGTTGAAAGAGGCTTTCTATTTTTAGAAAAAGGCTTCTATTTTTAGAAAGCTATTTCAGTTTTTGTTCTGTACGATGATTTTGGTTCATGTTACTTGATGTGATCAGAAATGATTTTGTCCTGAAACTTCTCCTGTTCAGGCTGCTGAAGACTGGTTCTTTCTCATCGCTCAATTTCTCATTCGCTGATGCTGAAGATTAGTTACATAAATCCCATTCTGCTGAGTTTTGTTGTGAGTTACGGACTGTTGACATGTATCTGCTGAGATCTTTCTCTTTGTATATAGGGAAATCTTACGTTGGATAGGTACTTGTTACGACATCTTTAAAGCTTAAGAAAGGCATGGAAGCGAGCATCCTTCCATTTCTTACCACATGCAATATTAAGGAAATTCATTCCTTTCTTTATAGTAGAGATTCTCAAATTTATGCTGCAGATGCCCTGAGCCTTCCTAGTGCCTGCACAGACTCTCCAGTTATATTCCTGCTTAGTTATGTGACTAATGTAAAGGAAATTAAAGGAAGGAAAACATCCCTTGCTTTATTTGCTTTTTAAAAAAAGATATTTGACTAGAGCAGAACCTGAAATAATTTAATTCCCTGTGCAGGAAAACTTCCTCTTAGATTTCCCCCCCCTCCCCACCTGTACTTTTTGGTGCTGTATGGGTTTTCTTCTGTAAGGATAGTTTTCAATTGGACTAGATGATCTTTCGAGGTCCCTTTCAATCCCTAACATTCTGTGAATCTGTGTGATTCTGTGAAAGTCCCAAGAAATTCTGAGTTATGTCCAAGATGATGTGTTTTAGGCTATCTTAGAAGTTGTCAGGGTTACCTCTTGGGAGAGACTAGCTATTCTGACTGTCCTTAGGTGCTCAAGTCATGGGGAGGGTCTTGAGGCCTTACCAATAAGAGGGTGCTTGAGCTGGAAGTTTCGAGCTGTGGTTAGAGGGAAGTTTCGAGCTGTGGTTAGAGGGCAGTACCTTGGAGAGCAGATGCTGGCCCTGTTTCTTTCTGTTTGCCTTGGAGGAGGTGATGTGGCTTTTGGAGGACCAGTGGTTTTATCTTCTGTGGGGAGACTTGCATGGTTTCAAGGGATTATGAGACTTGCTCTCTCTCTCAATTTGTAGAATTCCTTTTTACTTATTTTTCTTCCGTGTTAAACAGTAAAATACGTTCGTTGTTAATACTGACTTTTCACTTTATGGCTTTTAATGCCTTGCTACTTTGATTTCTCTGTGTCACTGCAGTTGCTTCTGTCTTCCTGTGTTCAAGTAACATTGAGTCACAAAACCAGATCTTGCTTCCTGGAATCATGTTATGTGGACAAATGATGAGCACTCTGCAATTTGGAATTTTAGAGGTTGGAAGGGGAAAGCAGTGTTTACTCGTTGTTCCTATTATTTCTTGTCTTTTCTTCTGTATTTAGTTTCATCTAAATACTTGGTCATATTCATACTCTATCCTGTACCTCATCTTTGTTGCAACTCGTGTTAGCTTTCAAAGTTGTTATTTTTCTGTGCTCATGATTTTTTCCATTTTTCAGTTTCTGTTCTTACTCGTACACTCTTTCTGCTTTTCCCTCTATCCTCCACCCTGCTTAATTCTTTAGTGTTGCTTTATGTATAGTTCTGTGTCTTCATATTACTGTTGCCTGTAACAGGCTTCCATAATAGATTTTTTTTCTTCTTTTCCAGTTTTCTCTTGATGACTGTTCAGGTCTGTTTCAGAAAATACGAGAAATATCACAGTCAAAAGTTGCCTGTGGATGATGACAGTGCTATATTGGTGTCTTGGTGCTTCCAACAATTCCTGTTAAGTCTCCCACTGTATGAAAGAGTTTCTTAGTGAGGGAGAGAAAGATTCTCTGTATAGAATGGGTTTTATGATGTACTTTTTAAAATTCCTTTTTTAAATGTAATTCATCTGTTCGGTTTACTAGCTCAGGTAGCTAATAAGTGAGGATTTTTGCAGGCTAAACTATGCATTTATAGTTGTCAGGATGCTGGGACAACCTGAAAAATTATCTTCCTACCTCCAGGAACAAGTGGTTGTGAAGATTACCGAATGCTGCTTATAATAATGGCATGCTGCAATTAAACATATTTGTAGCCATTTATTTTCTGTTGTTTAAGTATATGTTGTGGTAGTTTCTTTTTTTCATTTTGTGTAGCAAATGGATAGTTTCTAGAATCTAACCTGTGAAGAAGTGAGAAGATAGTCTTTTTACTATCTTCCTTTCCTTGTGTGGGAATTGGTTTGCAATCTGAATGCTAAACATGGACATATAACTTGAGCATCTCTCTGGTTTTCTTAACACTTGGTTAAAATACCCAGCTTATATGTAGTTTTACAAGGTTTTACTTTTTGGGATTTTTCAGATCTGGCATGTATGGTGAAAGGTGAACTTCTTGAAGAAATTTGGTGCAAATACATTTCGGCTATTTTCAGATAATATTAGAGGAGGAAAGAATTGCCCTGTTTATCTATACACACTTGTATGTGTAGAGCTCCTCTGAGAGACTTAATTCTGGAACAACTGGTTACAGAAGTTGAAACTTGTCAGAAAAAAGTCCTTGTTGAAAAAGCACCTTTGGGTGTTGACCTTTATTGAGCTAATTTGTAGAATGTCTCTAAATAAGATTTCAAAAACACATGACAATGGAGCCACAATTTCTAGATCAGCATCCATGCAGATCATCAGTTCCCATTTAGGAAGCAAGTGGCAAACCTTTTTTCCCCCTTCACACTAGATTGAAGAAGCCTCCAATTCATTGCACTATTTCGTTAATTGACTTCCACTTAAGCATTTTTAATCTATATAATTGCGTACAGAAACAGGGAAAAGTTTGGGATGAAAACTAAAGCAAAGCAGAGCACTGTGGTCTTAAAGGCTAACTATATACACTGCTCTTAAGTACTGTGTAGATTTGTTAATAGCTGAGAATGTGTTGCTTCCATACCTGCTGTGCTCATGAGCAGGCAAGCATGATTTCTTGTAGTTGCTTTTTAGCAGGTTCATGAAGAATAACTGAAGCACTGGAGCTTGAAAAAGTTGGGTGGTTTAGGTTTTTTTTTTACAGCTGTAGAAGTGCATCCTTTTTAGTTTCTCATTTTGTGTAAAATTGGTGCCCTCAAAATATGAAGTATTTATCTACACTTACAAGAGTAGAAGTCCTGCTTTTTAAACTGCAAGTGGAATTTTCTTGAGAAGGAAGTCTGTTAGCCTCTTACATGTTCCTCTGTAAGAAATCATGGGTGTGATGCATTTAATGTGGTAAATTTTTCACTGCATTGGCCAGTGTCTGACTTCTTTTACAGTTAAGAGTGTGCTATTGCTAGTTTACTCATGGTTGAACGAGTATTTTTTTGTCTCTGAGCTACTTTTTTTCTTAATCTTTGAAATTAAACTTTTATCACAAAGTATTTCAGGTCATAAGTCTTGATGCTTTGTTTGTTGATGGTATTTAAAGCAAATACAGTCTGGTCAAATTGATCAGATTTGAGATCAGTTTTCATCACTAACTTTGAAACTCACGAATCTTAACAACACTGCCAGTTTGAATCCTTCCAAAGTGAGTTGGCTTTGTACATTGTGTTTGGCCATAGTTACAGATATTGACCTATGTGCTCTTGCTGATATGTGACTTGCAAATTACTAGTTTATATCAAAATTGCATATGTAAATATGTTTTTGAATGGAGGGGGTGCTTGTCGTGAAACTTAACTGCACTCTTGGAGACACTCACATAGAACATAAACATTGCCTTCAGCAATTTCTCATTTCTTCCTTTCTACTAGCTTTCAGAAAAAAAATCATATCATTATGCACTAGCCAATAGATTACTGCATACACCATGTATTTAATTTAATTAAATACAAATTATCTAGCAAAAGTGAGTGCAAAATTTGAGTGTGTGTTTGAAAGTTGAGAGAATATTTAAATTAGCATTGCTTGCGTTTGTGTTGATGAAAACAAATAGTGCTTTGGAGTTGAAATGCTCAGAAAGCTCTTCTTGGGCTTGGGCTTTCAACAAGCTGCCTGAAGCTCCATTTAGTATAATAACCCATTGCCCATTTATTTTTCTTATCTCCTTGTTTAAGCAGGCTCAAATATACTTTGTAAGAACTAAATTAATCATATTTACCTTTCACACATTTTGTCCGTAAAACCTGGAGCACAGTCATTAGGTGCTTTTGTTGTAAATGTGCTGGTAATCTGTTGCTTCTTACTGGCTGTGGTACCTCAGTAGTGGGCTCTGGCCTTTTCCTGGTTGTGGGGAAAAAGCTGCTGTTGTTTTCTGTGACTGACTCATGGTGTGCCAAGTAGTACAGCTGAACTAATTTGCAAGGTTCTCTCTTGAAAATAGAATGCTTCCTGGAGCACATATTTTAATTTTTGCATTCCTTGCTACTTTTAATTAAGACTAGTAAAAAACCTCTTTAGCTTCTGGAGCATTGTTCATATAGTTAGATCTTTGTTCTACTTAGAACTCAAAGTTTATCAAGCTATTTTATAAGCTTTCACCTTAAAGTAGTATTTTTTTAAAAGTTCAGAGCTGACTATTTAAAGAAAAACCATGTGAAGCCAGAGTCATTCAAGTAGTGATACATTATTTCCGAAGTTAATATGTTATTTAAAGGGAAGAATGCGTATAAGTACTCTATTTTAAACTGAAGGTAACCAGTCCTTTTATCAGAGGAATAGTTTCGGCATTGACAATATCAGCCCTAGGTTTGAAGTCTGTCTTGGGTATTTAGTGATATGCTAGGAAATTCTGGTTCTATGCAGTACTTGTCCAATCCTGCATTGATTCCTTAAGAAACTTTTATTGGCCGTTGTCAAAATATTATGATGAGCAGCCTGACTGCGTCTAGTATACACTTTGGTGATGTCAAGTGGACTTTACAGAAATACAACTTAAATTGAGCTGGTGGGTTTTTTTTATTGAAAGAAGAACTATAACAACTTTGATGAGAACACAGTCTTCCTAGAATTCTAATGTCTTATATGGGAGTCAAAGACAATTTACAATACTTAGTTAAAATAGGACTCTGAAATCTACTTTTTTTTTTTAACTCCAATGAGTTGCTCAAATGCTTTGAAAAAGCTTTATAGGTTTTTTTCCTTAGTAATGTGTAACTTGCCTTTCCCTGGAGAGGGAGGGCTGCAATATCTTTGCTGTTGAAAACCCCAAGATAATAGGAGCATTAGGAGGTACAGTGCAAAGATAGCTTTTCCTAGATGCCTTCCATCTGATAATACTAACATTGAACCAGAGCTGATAAACCCTGCTGGAATCAGCTCAACTGTGTCCTGCTTCTAGGCTGCTGCTCCCCTTCCGCAGGCTTCCATGGAAATGCAAGAGTCTGGACATCACATCAGCCTTGAGCAAGCTTTGTGTGTTCCTGCTGTGCAGTGCTGTGGTCAGTGAGCCCTTTCAGAAGCTGAGGGCTTGAAAAGGGCAGTGCTGAGACTCCTGATGGGTTTTCTTGGGGCAGCAAAGCCAGAGCAATGTGCAGTTTGGCCCATTGTGTATTCCATTCATAGCCACATCATCCACAAGCTGATCCGAAATAATTTCATATGAGTATTTGATCAAAAAAAGCCGTACCTGCATTGCACAGTATTTAACTGATGCAAGTTCATTCTTCTTAAAGTTTTGATGGTAGTCTTATACTTTTCTGTATTTGTGGCACTCCATGCTGGATGTGATACTGCTGCTTCTCCCACCATTGGCGTAACCAAACCTAAATTGTGTATTTCACGCTTCCATCTAGTCCAGATTGAGTTTCTACTGCTAGATAGAGCTGTGTGGGTTCAGTATTTGTGAACTTTGAACTGTGACTAACTCTGTGGGAACACTGTGGGTTCATGCAGCGTAATAATTTAAACTTTGCTTTGTCTGAAAGTTGCAGTGCTGCTTCTAGACCTGAATGGTCTAATGAAGCAGTACAGTTGTGTTTATTTAGATTATAATTCATCTGGGTGGTTCTGGGTAAATTATCATCTGATAATTGAGATTTGACCGCATTTGAAATAATTTCATTATGTTCCTTGAAAGCAGTTGCTGTGGCATGTTCACTTTGGGAAGGTGAAAATCGTAAGATGCCCTTAATAAGGACAATTGTTGGCTTAGGTGAGGTCTACAGCCATTTTAAAGGGGCATTTTAACTCAAAGCAATTGCAATCTAATATGCTGGAAACTTTAGGATGGCATCGCTTTTGGAAAATTAAAATTTTAAATTTCATACAGCTTTTCAGAGTCAGCTTCTGCTGTTTTGCTTCAGACTGCCTTAGCATATTATAGTAAAAGGAAAATAGGTGTTTCCTGGAGAAGATGAGGGAAATAAGATGGAGAGGGAAATAGATGTTAAGTGAAGAGAGAGATTCAAAGACAGAGAACTTGGTAGTGTTTGCAGAGAAGCAGGGAGATAATATAAACATAGCAATTACCTAAGATTATCCTGTTCTGGTGAAGTTGTATCTTACAAGTGCTGTCTATTGGATGAACATACCAAGGCTTGTGCTAGTCCAGATTAACTATGCTAGGCTTTGGAATACTGAATTAAAGCTCCTCAGGCCTTTCTGATCTTGTGGTGGCCATGAGGAATTATGTAGGTGCTGAATAACTAGCAAATGACTGATTCTGGGGATAGATAAGGGACTGGTTGTAACTGCTTTTTCCTTGCTCTTTTAAGTAGCTTTTCTATTTCCATTCGTAAGAAGATAGTATTGTTTAGACTTCCAAACCTTTGTCAGATTTGTTGAAATTGCTTTGTTTTCTTAAAAAAATTAAGTGTCTGACAGAGGCCAGTAACGTGATCACAGTTCATTTTTCTAAGGAAATTAGACTTTTAACAGAGTTACTAGTTCCTGCCTTTAAGCTATTATGTTGTCTCTGTAATATTTGCTTTGTATTCGCTGTATACTTTCTAATCAAAAATTTGCAGAAAAGAAATTTATGAAGTTTGGGCATTTATAAATATTAAGAAATTTAGAGTTCAGTTTAGACTTAAAATGAATTCAGGTGTGCTATGAAATGGAAGCAGGCATAGCTATCTGTAATGCTGTGCTGTAGTGGCATGATGAGGGTGGGCATTGACAGCTCAGTTTCATAAAGATACCATAAAGGCACTCAAGCATCTTACCCATATGATTATATAATTTTATTGCTACAGTATTTTGGGTGACAGTTCTGACATTTTTTCTGCATTAACCTGACATTTGAACAATGTTTCTAATACTGAAGAATTAACTTTTTAAAAATTTGATAGTACATTCTACAATAGTGTTTCAGCACTTGTTGGTTATATGTATCTGGTCAGTGTTCTGCGGCACTTCTGTTTTATGGAGGCTGAGGAGTGCAAAAGAGACTTCCTCACTGAAAAGTTGTAGAAAAGCTTGGATAGATTAACTATTGCCATTGAACTTCAAGTTGACACTGTCCTTTTAGATGCTTGTCAAAAATGGCTTTTTAAAGGTCTGGAAGAACTCTGGTGAATAAATGTAATGCAATTGTGAATTCTTTATGATAAAAAATGAGTAATTCTTACAGATGAAAGTAGAAAGGGAATGGGAGATGCTAAACTCTGTGGCTATCATCTTATTTACTATTGATCATAAACAAATAGAAGCTTTCTACAAATAACAGAACACATCTCAATGCATGTGTGTATAAAAAAATTAATGTACTGGTTCTCTGTGTGAACAGCAGTGTTATACAAAAGATTATGTATATATTTCTTTCAAGTTTAGTGTTGTTATCCCTAATACTGTTTCATTTAGTGTATGGCTCTTATTTCCTCTGCGTAGCCTGTATTGGGACACAATTTCTGAGAATAATGTCCATTTTGAAAGTGATCGAGTCTTTCCCATGAGAAACTGATATCGGATGAGGCTTGGGGGAAGAGGGGGAGGGAGCAGAATCTGTATGCAACTGTGCCTCTTTACAGTTTTGAATATGTAAAAGTTATATTAAAGAGTTTTCTAGTGTTTACTATTTTATGTTTCTGAAAGTAAAAGTATACTTAAAATTATTTTTACTTGCTATTTGATTCTGTACTTAGTGTGATAAGTGACCTTTGGATATAAGATATTCCTTGCAAGTCTAGCGTGATAGTTGTCCTTAAGGTCTAATTACAGTCTGTTCGTCTAGCTCTGAAGTTCCTGCTAAAAATGCACTTATGATCTGAGCTTCATTTGTTCACAGTTGAAATTATATTGCTACCTTCTTTGTGGTTGATTTATGTTTTTCTCATCTTCTGTAATTTTCTTGGTTTAGTAGCTTTATTAATAGCTTTTTTTGTTAGCTTGGCAGATCATGTTGTTTCTAGTATTATAATACACTTGTAGCAAATCACCCTTTTGTGGAAGATTTAAAACTAGCCAAGGAAAATGGGAGACGGGGGAAACAGCGAGGAAATTTTATTTTTACTGAAATGTGTTTTGGCTTCTTGTCAGTTACTTGAATAAAGAGTTACATTTTAAGTATATCTGTTTTTTTTTTAAAGAATATTTCAAAACTTATACACTAGAAGATGTTAAAAAAAATCAAGCCGTTAATAATTATTAGTTTGGGTTAGTTAAGCAGCTCAGCTCTTTCTTACATGATGTTACTGTGACCGAAAGATCTCTAAACCATCTTGTAAATATTCAGTGAAATGAGACATTGCAAGTATGCAAAAATACTCTATTTTCTACATTATATTTGTAGAATATATTTAGCTGGAATTTGCCTACATACTAGTCTTTCTTCTTTATGCTGGTTAGGTCTGTCTTGGATGGATCTGCTTAAGGCCTTCGTCGTTCTGTTTTTTCCATACTCTAATAGTAACCGTATCTTCAGTTTCTTTGGCTGTAGATGAGTAATATGAGGGTGAAGTTACTCCAGATGAGGTGGAGCAATTTTATGTCTGCAGTCACTACAAAGGTGTTTACTTCTCTCAGCCTCGCACTTGTTACACTTTTCCTTCCCACCCCCCATGCTTAGATAGCTGCCAACCTGAGTATTCAGTGGCCTACAAACCCTGCAAAGAAGTGGGTAGTTTTTGGTTAGTTTGGCAAGTTGAATTTGGCTCAGTTCACAGTCTGTCTCTCTGGGTTCCTGCAGGAACCCTAGTGATTGTTGGGAGTAGTTGAATGCATGGCTACGGATGCTGGTAGTAGTGTGGACTTGAGCTGGGTTATGTTGATCTTGAAATTGGATCTAGTGCAGGGAAGAGGGGTTAATGTGCATGGAAGGTAAGAGGGAAAAGGAGGAACTGGATGGTGAGGAAGTCTTAAGAGATTTTAACTGAGAAGAAACATTTACTGGAGCAAATTTATGAAAGGAGAAGAAAGTTGAGCCCAGCACAAGAGTAAATTAGGGAAGGCGTCTCTACCATTGGTAGCTTATGAGTGCCTGGAAAAAGAAGCAGCCATGGGAGAGAGGGGTGAAGGAGCTGAGCCTAGGATTGAAGTGCCACTGCTGAGAGCGCAGCATCTACTAATAGATCATGGAATGACCAGCTGTAAAGCTCTGGAGCACGTATTATCAATTCTTTTTGATGAGAGCACACAAGCTGCCACTTTGATATGCCTCAGATTCTCTCAAAGCACATGAGTATGCTTTAGAGCATCGTGTGGGAATCACTGCTTTAGGTATGAAAATAGAGGAAAGTTCTATACACCAAATCAATTTGCAAGGAGGAGGCTTGTCAGAGTGAAACTTTTTTTCAGAAAGTTTGACATGATTGTTACTGTGGGGTTTGGAACACTGGAAGAGTGGGAGGCTGGGGAGACATCAGATTAAGGAGGATCTAGTGTATGCCTGATGCCTCAATGTGATTTGTTTACAAGTAAATGAGTCGGTTTTAACTGCTAGGTAGAAGAAAACTCATTTAAAGGAGAGAGAGAGACATCATAAATTGGAAGTGAAAATCATATGCAGCAAGGGAGTCCTTACAGAACTGACTAAAAACAACAAATGCGCAGGAATGATGAGCTCAGTTGTTCCTATTGCTTTTCTGTTCTTTTTTTGAATTCCAAAAATATTGGGAAGGCTTCATAACCCATTATTGCTGTACTTGAAGCTGCATGTGTCCTTAAAAACAGGTGCTGTAAATTAAGAGTATCCACAAAGTTGATATTCATGATAAGACAGGAACTCGGAAACCTAAGATTTAAATTTTGGTTCCGAGGACATAAATTAGCTGAGCTGAAAAATATAATTTCTGCTAAGGAGCACAAGAGAGGGCTTCAAATAAGGTCCAGTCAGAGAAGCCCTGCCAGATGTGTCACTACCCCTTTTGGTTGTGGGACAGACTTAGATCATTTCAGTGGAAAACTGCAGCCTCAGTGTGGTTGCTACCATTTTGAGCTTTCCTGAGTGTTTTCAGGAACAAGAACAGTATTATTTATAGGTATAGAAAACAAAAGGGAAATAGTGTATGTAGCCACTATATTAGTTAGCAATGATTAATAAATAAGACCAGTTGAAGTTGGTCTATGTGTGAGCTGTAGAATGCATAAACAGAAAAATAATAGGTTTCTCCAACCTGTTCATATACCTCCCTATTTTTTTGACCTGGGGCATAAGCTTCAGTATTTCCATAACTTCTGCATTCTGAACACTTTGTGGCAATTATACCTTTTAAGGGATCAGTTAACTTTGTTCTTCAGATTTTCTTACTATCACAGAGGGAAATTTGTGAGTGTTTAAAATTATTGCAGTGAAAAGGCTGCTCTGGAAGTTACGAGTTACTGCGCTATTTGTTGGGAGTATGTGTTTTTTAAGTAGGGTGATGTGGGTATGAGGGAAATTCTAACTGCTAGTAAATTGTCAAGGTTTTTGTGTCAAGTTTGAAGGAATTAATCTTAAGGAAACAATGCTTACAAAATCAGAGACTGAAGGTTTTGTGAACTCTTTATGTTGGGCCAGACTTTTTAAAAAAAGATACTATCTATAGTTAAGGATCTATCTTTTGTGGTAAGCTTGACCCTGGTTGTTTGACAGTTGTTTTCTTTGGCACTGTGCTTTGGCCTTAAGAGTGTCAAGTGTCATGGTAATTCGTGGTGTTTAAACTAAAAAGTAGTATCAAGTGATACCTGTCTTTTGGTCTGCTTGTTGATTTTGTACCTCAAAGCCTTCTAGGAGTGAGATAGAAAAGTGATTTTTTTTTTTCCCCCTACGTTTAATGGTATCCTATTGAGAGACAAATTTGTGTGTATTTTTATTATTTGTGTATGTGCATATGTATAAAAGTATGTATGTATGTTCATATGCAATGTGTTTTAAAGAAAGCATAAGTGTTTATTCTGTGTGGTTATTCTCAGAAGTGGTATTCTGCTCAACTTTACTTTTGGACCTGTGCCAGCGGACTTCCACTAGCTATAGTTTCCAGAAACCTGTATTGATAGATCACGTAGGACCTCGCAAAGCTCAGGCTGGAAAAGAGGTTGAGGTAGGGCTTCTGAAGAGCTTGATTCTGTTAGAGAACCTTTCCCACAAAGCTTGCTTGTGAAGTAGCTTTGTAAGCATGTAATGCTTGAAATTTCATGTGAAATGTGGAAGTTAATACTTTTTTATAAATTAAATTATCAATTTAAAAGGAGCACTGACATTCTCAATTTGTATAATAATCAGATAATCATAGAAGTGTATTGAAGTTTAGGACAAGGAAGAAATGAATTGGTCATTGATAGTTGGAGAAAGGTATGTTGTCAGTAGACAGAATCCAGTGCCCTAATATATAATTGGTTGACGCATGGAGATGTGGACCACTACTGATGTTTGGCTTATTAGAGTGTATGAGCATTTTTTAGATGGAAGTGGGACAGTTGATAATACCTCACTGAAATATTTGGGGTTTGAATTCAGTTCTGGCTTTAATATAAGTGGTAAACATTTATCGTTTTGCCAGCTAGTGATTCATTATGGTCAAATGTCAGTATTGATGTGTCTATATTTGAAAGTAATAATCATCAACTTTGCTAGTCTAAAATAACTTTATACATACACTGCAGGTTGTTTTCTTGATAGTTTTGTTGTGGTGGAGTTTTTTTTGTTGTTGTTTCTCCCTGCCCAGCCTGATCTTTATCTGATCAGGAAAAGGAAGTTAAGGTCTCATGGTCGTCTCAAAATGCAGACTTTTAAAATCTGAAAAAACACACAATCCCAAATGCCCCAAACTGGTTAATGAGTTCATATTTGGAAGTGTATCTTAATCAGTATTTCCCAGTGAAGCGCATATGAAGAGTATTTCCTCAGAAGAGGATTAGAAGAAGGGTCTGTTCTCAATCACTGATTTTCACAGCAGTATTCGAGAATACAATGCATTTTCTGTTTTCAAGTTAGTTGCATCTAAACCTCTGTTTAGTGAAGCAAAAAATACGTAGATTTGGTTGAGGACTTCAGTTTCAAGTACAAAAAAGATGATTTATTTGGATATTTCACATTTTCATGCTGAAAAACCTTACACATAAAGTTGCTGTAACTTGATTACTGGTGTTTATTTTCACAATTTTTTTTATTTATTCATGCTATCAAAGGTAATTTCTGAAAAAAATGAAGCAATTGCACTTTTTTTTGTTACTAATATGTTTTTGGTATTGTTTTCTTTAGTATCAGATGTTGAAGGTGCTGACGGGTTGCAGCTCAGAAAGGAACATGCCCTCAAGATATTTGCTTACATCAATTCCTGGACACAAAGGTAACTTTGGAATGAGTTTGAGTGTTGATGATACTGGGTTTCAACAGTAGGATTCTTAAAAAATACAGTAGAGTGAATTAAAATAAGCAAGTTATAATGTGTATGGAAGTGATACTTAGGGAGTAAAGGACATTTTCCTATTTACAAAATAAAAATAAATGTTACCCAGTGCATTTTGGGCAAAGTGTATTTTGAATCTGATTAGCATTCTGGATGCTGTGATAATCATGTAGCAATAAATAGCTACATTGCAATGACAAATAATGTGTGTTGCTGATTTAACATGAAATTTTCTGACCACCTTCTGTGGGGGCAGGGTAGGGTAAGAAGAATTTAAGACAAGATCACTCTGAATGGGACCATCATGTTAAATTTTTCTCAATATCCTAATACTGTGAGTCAAGATGATGAATGATTGCAGCCCATGTCTGCTAAACTGATAAAGAAAATCCTTTGCACATGGTTGTCTTAAATCAACTTCATTATTCCTTTTTATCTATTATTTGAAATATTGTTAGTGGTGTGTTCTGTTTTTTTTTTTTTTTTTAAAGTGGTTATATCAGCTATTCTGCTTACTTCACAGCTACTTATTTTTCTCCAGCACAAGGAATTGTACAGATATTAGTTTTTAGAAAGAATCCCCAGTAAGGGTGTTTGGAATTCAGTTTTTAGCAGTGGTCACAAGACCAAACTAAAACGTAAGAAATATTGGGAAAAGCATAGAGAATAAATTGGAAAACATTATTGTGGTATTTAGAAGACTCCAAAAGAAAAAAATTAATGTCAGGTTTTGGATATGTGTGAAAGCAGTATCCTCTTCCTTATTCTGCCCAAAGAAGGCACTCAAAGCAAATTCATTGTCTTCTGTGACATGCTATTAGACATTGAGAAGGAATTTTAAATAAAAATAAACAACAACAACAGAATCCAGAGTCCTGCTGTTTCTTGACAGGTTCTACATCCAAAGCTTGTCTGAGAACATCTGCAACCTAGTCTTGTTCCAGGTCATCATCTGTTTAGTTTTGTTCAACAGCTATAGCATGACAAATCCAACCTGAAGAAAAAGACTTGATAACTTTTAACTCTTTATTTTCTTCTGGTTTCTTTTTACCTTCTGTGGTATGGTTTTGTACTATGAAAGAGTAAAGAAAGCAGTCCTTAGTGTATTCAAAGCAGAGTGTAGCAAAGAGGCCACAAAAAGGAGTTTTACTTTATATTTTAATTTTATGTCCTGTTTCTACTCTGCCAAATGGGCTTTTGAGAGTTCTGCTTGTTGTGCTTGAGGCCTTCCTTAACTACTTTTTATGTTGTTACTTGTAGTTTGAATCTCTGCTTTCCTTCAGAAGATCAGTTGGCAACTCAGCCCAAAGAATACCTTTTTCTTCCGTCTGCATGTAGTGTTTCCATTTCAGTTTTCTTCTGGAAATTAGGTTCAAACAAGTCATATTTGTAGTATACTCATTTTTTCATAGATCTTTAATTTTTGGTGGAGCTCTTCTTCCTGTGGACACTTTCAGATATGTGAAGATGTATGTGAAGATTTATTTTCCCAACAGAGAATTCTCCAGTATCAGTTGGTGTTCAAATAGATATGTGAGAAGTATCCACTAGACTTGGTTTTCATTATTATTGAGAATAATTTGTTACAGCCAAGTGGGGTAGTAATTTGTAGGCATAGATGATGGACCTACTGTACATAGTTTTGCCCAAGAATAAATGCTTGAGGATAGACTTGGTTTTGTGTGCAATTCATTGCTGTGGTTTGTTAATACAAAAATACATGTACAAGTAAATCAGAAAATCTGTTTTTCAAATGGATGAAGACACTCCACCTACACAATATAAAAAGGATTTTTCTTCCTGGATAGACAGAACAAAAGGTTTTAGATGCTTCCATCATTGCATCTGTGCTGGAATTAGAGAATACTGAATGCTATGTTTGTCTAGCCCACTGATTAAAAAAATAATCTATATTCAGAATGTATATGCTTTAAGAGCTCAAGGGCATGTTTGTATTCCCTCAAGAGAGGCACCACGTTCTATCTGTCATAGTTCTGAGTTCTCTCTATTTTCTTACAAATTATAATTTATTAAGCACAGTTTCTAGATTAAATGCTATGCTTTTCAGATGATTATTTTTGATCACTTCTTATTGATGATTTCTTACCCTATCTTCTGCCTGCTGATTTGTTTCAGAAGTCGGATGTGTAATTTTTGTGTTATTTCAGTATCTGAGAACTCTAGTCATGGAGTGGAGTTCATTGCTCTCCGTGTAGTGGGAGAAAGGTTTCTACTGCAAGAGAGCTACCAGTTTGTATAGCAGTTTACCAGTTTATATAGCAGTTAGAGTGAGAAAGAACTGTTACAAGCAGGTACTTTTTACTTTTAGCTTTCATTGAACCCCCCATGCTTATTGCTTGCTTTCTTCTCTGCATTCTCCAGGATTTAGATCCTTTCAGGGGGAATATCCTCCACCTTTTGTTCAGAATGAAGAGAGTTCTTGTTTGTACAGAAGAAGCAAATTTCCCAGACATTATGTTCTAGGGTATCTGTCTTGGGGGGTTTATGCACCCAAAATCTCTGACATAGATAGTTATCCTTGCCCACAACTAGAGCTGTGTTACAGAGTTCTCTAACTTGATGATTTGATTGATTTTTCTTATTATATTGATAAAGGGATGGTGTATAGTTTTTCCCCTTGTTCTTTTCAGTTTATACTATATCAGTAGATATTCACAGGAGAAATCTCATGAGCCTATACATAGTGAAGAAAGTAATGAAGGTACTTGATACTGCTTTTTCCCATATGGGTAAAGGGTCCCGATGTACATGGGTTTTCTATCCAAATGCAGATAAAGGAAGTGAGCTTAAATACTCAATTCAAAATAAAATTATTTTGCAGCCCCATTGATTTAATAATTGCAATTATTAGTTCTTGACACAGCTAACAAGTGTGCCAGGTGGTTTGTTGCAATAAATATCAATAGAGAAAATCAGACAAGGAAACAGATTCAGGAACATGCTGAAGAACACTGCTTCTTTAGTAGTACAGTGACCTTGCCCTGTACAGAAGAGTTGTTTTGTATATTTTACTCACAGTGGCAACTGCTAGACAATAACAGCGACTTCACAGTTTTGTTGAGCATTTTGAAATAATGGGATGTTCGCAGGGTTTAAGGAACGCTTCATGACTCTCACTTGCTACTGAGTAAAGTCTGTTTCATTTGAATTTCCTTACTTTTATGGGTCTGTCAATATTTTGTTGTTTAAAATGTTTCAATGTGAAGAATCCTTTTGGTCAGTTACCTGTTCTAGTTTTAGCTACTTCAGGAATTTTTATTTTTTTTTTCTGTTTTCTTACAGACAATGTCTATGCTGTTTCAAGGAGTATAAACATTTGGAGATCTTTAACCAAGTAGTATGTGCGCTTATTAACTTAGTGATTGCTCAAGTTCAAGCTCTGCGGGACCAGCTCTGTAAACATTGCACTATTAATATAGATTCAACATGGCAAGACCAGAGTAATCATGCTGATGAGCCCCTGAATGTAGAAAGAGAGTCTCATGAAGAAGAAAATGGAGAACGGCAAAAATCTATACAGAAAAAATTAGATTCTGCAAGAACTTGTATGCTGACAGAGGAGGAGTCTGCAAAGAAAGCTGATGCTTTTAGCTTATGGAGCACTGATGAGAAGGAAAAGTTGTTGCTGTGTGTGGCAAAAATCTTTCAGATTCAGTTTCCTCTGTACACTGCTTATAAGCATAATACTCATCCCACAATAGAGGTATATCTTATCTTTATGTGTATATTTTATTCCTTTGTGAAAGGTTGTTTGTTCTCATTAACAAGTAGACTATGCGTGTTTGGTGACAGTTGCTTTGACACAGGATTGGCAAATTCAGCTGTCCTGTTGACTTCAGTATAACTTTTCAGAGAAACTTTTAAAATCACACATACTCTTACACTTTCTTTAAAATATGCTTAATTGTTATAGGTAATATATTGATAAGTGTTGGATGGAACTGTACACTGAATTATTGTACTGATTAAATAACAGGAAGGCAAAAAGGGGACTATAGCAAAGCCTTTCTTCCAGAAGGTAATCCATTAATAGTTTACTAATTTATTTTCATTACAGTCTATGGTTCTAGAAGCAAAGCTTCATAAACTAAATTTTGTGCAAGACCAAACTTACTTGTTAGAACAGCTGTTTAATTGACTGGAATAACTGAACTTTACACAAGTATCTTTGTTCTACGGTGCTGAGTTTTCTCTGTGATATTTGTTATGGCTAACATTCACATTTTCCATATTTTCATCTGAAAACCAAACAAATTTTCAGAAGTCCAGCAGTGTGTAGTTCACAGTTTCTGAAATAAATATGATGTTGTTAGCATTTTCTGGTTGAAACAATATAGTTCTTGGAAACACTGGAAATTTGATCCAACTTGTGGTAGTCTAATAACAAACAGTTCTTTTACAGTATTAATATGCAAATGAGGTGTATATTTAGCTATATGAAGAAAGCTTCTATGCAACAGACTTTTGAGAAAGTCAAAGTGGAGAATCAAATGACAGTTAACTCAGTCTTTTTTTTTTTTATTTAGAGAGATTAGGGAGTTCTAATGGAGCTCTGGTTAAGTTTGCTTTTTAAACTTATGTCCAAAATGAGAAGATACCAACTCATATATAATTTTTGGTTATGTATGCTAGAGTGATCACAGGATGTAATCAGTTCTTGTTGAATTAATCCTCCCATACCTGACAATAAATCTAGTTAAAACCTGCAGCATAGCAGGTGCTTTGGGTGGGCTGGATTTTGGTTTCTTGTCTTGTTCCAAAACATATGGGCCTAAGTTAACAGAGGTTGTTTCACAAATGTATGTGTAGAGAAAAATGAGACAAAGCTAGCATTTGTGGATCTTGGGTTTCTCATCATTCATTTTGGCCTCCCTTTTAAACTTTTGCCATACATAAATAAATCTGTAGTTCAGTCTCTTCAAGTCAGAACTGTAGAGGGTAGATCTATCTTGTCAGTTAAAAAAAAAATAAATCAATGACTACTGAAGTGATTTATCTTCTGTACTCCTGTGGGATGCCTACTGAAGCTAGCTTCATTGGAATATGCAGTGAACAAATCTGGAACAGCTTTTCTATGTATAAACACACTTCTTTTAAATGACAGTTTAGTGTATTTTTTTCTTTTTCAATTTCACTTCCAAATGATAAAAAGAAAATCTCGATGTCTGATAGGGTTTCTTTTTCACTTAATGTGCATCCATAAAGTGATTTGGACACAGATATACTGTAGATTGCTGTACTGTGACTGGCCATCACTCTAGACATACTAGTATATATCGTATCTATCATGCAATTATATATAATTTGAATTATTGAATACATTCATTAGCGATCCTAAAAACATAATTTAAAGGGAAGCTGAGAATGCAAAACACTTTCCTGAGCTCTAGACAAGTGAGGGAAAAGTTTTTACTTTTCTGCTAAACTTCTTGTGTTTCCAGGTCTGGATTACAGAGGTATGCTAACCTGCCATATTTGTTGTGTACCTTTTTCCTTTGATTTGGGAGATTTTTCTGCCTGCATTTAAAAGATCCCAGCATCAATCATTTTTCTCACAAACTGAGAACTTTTGTATTTAGGAGGCACTGGGGTTCTGTTACTCCAAAGTAGTTCTGTTAGCTATTTTAATGTCAAAACTTTCTGCCAGCATGAGTAACTAATTTACTGAGGTTTAGAATTTAATTTTGGATTTCAGTCTAGAGCACATTCTATTTCGGTTGAGACAGTTATTGGTCCCCAGTGATGGGAGGACCTTTTGTTTCAGATCAAGCTTAGACTCAGTCCTTAAGGGATCATAAAACAAAAATCCCTGTTTTAAGTGTGTCATTTATACTTGTAAGCTAAAAAGATTCCTGATTGGACCAAGTCTGTGAAGAATTTGTTGTGAGAAGCTTGTGTAGCTCTCCCTCTCCCTCTAAGCATTTCTTTTGCCCTGGAAAATGGTAAATTTTCTGATGCAAAACAAGCTTCAATCTCCACTCTCACTGACTTGAGAAATTCCTTGCTCCAGATTCTTGAGATGAATTGACACGATTTCATTGAGTCATCATGTCCAGTAAGGTTTCGCTTTGCCTAGAAATGACACAGTAGGCTGTCATTTAAAAATTTCCAATGGAAGTCTTTCACATGGTATTATTACCTTTATGTAGCAATTACCAGTCAGTGTTGTTGTTAGCCTTTGCTCTGCGTACACCACCAAGATCTTTGTTCTTAATGACAGTAGACCAAAGACAAGTCTTGAACTCTAATCCTCTTCTCAGGTGCTTGGCAAAACCATTTTACGCTTGACCATCTAGTGGAGAAGAAAATAATTAATGTGAAAGTAGGAGGTTTTCCCTAGTTCAGGAGTTCACAAATTTGGATTAAAATGAACAGAAAAGCAAAATTTGTTGGTAGATTCTCTCCTTAAATGATATGGGCTAACAATTATTGTTGTCCCATACAACGTTTCTAAATTGAGAGAGCGAAAACCATGGAAGCCTGAGTGTTAGCCAGAAGGGCTGTGGACTCTGGACAGCAGAAGTTACCTTGAACAAGTGGCTTTGGTGTGGATATGAGTCTGTATAGACAGAATGTCTCAACTTTTTGTGAGTTGATGAGAAGCCTAATGACAAATGTCTTTCTACTAAGTTTGGATTTCTAAAACAGCACAATTAGTTGCAGTCAGTTAGAGGTCTGCCCACTTCAGGACATAATTGAAAAAAATCTGTAAAGATAGCATCTGGAGCATCTGGGCTTTTTGTCTCGTTTTCATCCTGAACAGAATGAACTCAAAATATTTTTATAAATATGGTTGGTTGGTTTGAGAAATGTTCATACTTTGGAATTATTTCTTTTTTTTAAGTATGGGATATCTTTTAACAGATCAGGGCAGTTTAAAACTGTATGCTATGTTCTTCTTTTCGTACTTAATCTGTGCAGCAAGTGTAATACCTAGAACAGACACTTCAGAGGGAAGTAAAATCTAGAAAATGAAGGCTCTTAAAATCCTGTAGAGAAAGAAGGAGTTACGTAAATACACTCCTGAACTTTGTACGGTCTCAGAATGAACAATGAATCTGAAGGGAGTTAACCAACCATTTAGCGGTACTTGACAGAGGATGAAATGAAAGATGAAAAAAAATCAGTTGTTTAGGTATCTGTAGCTGTAGTCGCTGAAGCTCTTTGCTTCTCCTTTGCAAGTAAATATTTTCTTGGAAGATATCCCTAATTAAAGTGCCTCAGCAAGATGGTGTTTGTGTCAGATCTCTGCTAGTACATTTTATCTGAAGTGATGGTGTTTCTTAATGCCATATTAGACTCCTGTGAGGAATTCTCTTATTTCCTTATAAATTTGATCTTAAGGAATTCTCAGTCTCTCAACTTCAGCACTTTCAGTAAGCTTTGTGGGACTTGCACAACAGACCTCTATGAGTTTTTGATTTCTGTATTCTAAAACCTGTATTTCATTTGACAACAAGTGTCTTACTTTATTTAAGAAAATTAATGAAATTTCTCGCTCTATTTCTAGACTTTTCATGAGCAGGGTGCCGAACACCTTTTCTTGCTGCTTGAAAACATACCACCTACTGGTTTCAAAGCTGTTTTAAAAATAACTATTAGAGTATCACGAGTTCAGGCATGACTGAGAGTTCATCAGAATAAAAAAGAAAATAAATGCTTAGATATGATATGAGCATATTGAATAATTCAAAATGTTTGTATCACACTTTTTTAAGAAGCTTACTCCTACACAGATATTGAAATATATTCAGGAAACTTAATTTAAAAACTTAACTTTATGCTAAACTTAACTTTGATTTGTGAATATGAGAACTGGGGTTTTGGCATGGAGGGATGGGAAGGAGAAGAATGTATCACTATCTGCAAGTATTCGTGGCAATGTTGTGGTTTTACAGTCATGTTTTATGTGATCTTCAGTGCCCTTTTGCCCCCAGCCATATGCAAGAAACACACAATATGTGTAACAACCCTAATAAAGGAAATTTCTTCTTTCTACTGTCCAATGAGATGGTGTTGTGAACATTACAAAGAAAAGCTATTTTTCAAAACCCTTTTCAGTTTAGTACTTCTACAAAATAGATTTTGTGTTGCAGCAAATAGTGAACAGTGTTAGGGTGATACAATTCTTTCCCCCTCTTTAGTTAACTTAATCCTGTAGAGAGTATTAGACACTTATTTTATATTATGTGTTCTGTGGTATATAAAAGAATGTAGTAGTTGAAGTTAAAAGAATATTCTGATGGGAATGAATAATTTGACAGTTTAGCGTCTTAAATCATTAAGTGTAGGATTGTAGAACATCCTACATTTCATTCACCTAGATGCAGATGTTTCGATATATGTCTCATCTTTATGCAAAAATTGTATTCAAAAATATCTACATTGGTTTGTTCTGTAATTCTTAGGCTGGTATGCAGCCAGTGTGCCAGACTATCCTCTTTGCGGTATTCCTGTTGAAAAAAATCGGTCATCTGAAGCAGGGTGGAACTGAAAAATGATCTGTTAATCCAGCCATTGCTGAGATGTTATCCTAACTGTATATTTGTGTACTTATTAATACATCTTGACAGAGGTAAAATGGTGAACTGGAAGAGTTTGTTTTGAAACATAAACGTGGAGCAAAGCTTGAGCTTCTGTCTTCCTCTAAGTTAGGGTTTTGTTTTTTTCTGTTAGTTGATGTTCTGTATGTGTCAGTTTTTTGTTCTATAAATGTGTTTCTGTTGCTTCAGTTAATTTTAATTTTTTTCTTTTTAAACAGGATATTTCTGCTCAAGAAAGCAATATATTAGGGGCGTTCTGTGATATGAACGTAAGTTGTCAATTTTTAAACAGGTGCACGTTTCCTAGAAACTTAAAAGAGCCATGTTGGCTCCTCTGTGTAGAGCTGCGTTATGCTAATGTAGCTTTTGAATTTCCTCTATGTCTTAATAGATCTAGTATTGATTGTTCAAATTATTATTTTTTTTAATATTTCTAGGATGTAGAAGTACCATTGCACTTGCTTCGTTATGTTTGTCTGTTTTGTGGAAAAAATGGCCTTTCCCTCATGAAGGATTGTTTTGAATATGGAACCCCTGAGACGCTGCCATTTCTTATAGCACATGCATTTATCACAGTTGTATCTAATGTAAGTATTGTCTTTAAATTGTTTAACATTACACACAAAAAGTAAAAGGACTGAAGTCTGGAATAATTCTGTAGGAAAAGGGAGGGAGAAAAACACTGTAAGATTTTCCTTGTTAGAAATGTGAGGTTTGCTGTTCCACTCATCATCCAAACCCTATACATCTCCTGTAAGCACACAAATATTTTTCCAAGTTTGTACCTAGACATGAAGATTGTAACTCCAGAAAACACTTAAGAGAACATTGTCAGAGGTCGTTTCTGTCTCTGAAATTTGTGTCACAGAAATGTTTTAGGTTTCTTTAGGCTATATTAACTTTTTACCTATTTGCTGTGAGATACAAAGGAAAAGCTAATTAATTTATTTTCTTCTTAGTCTCCTGTGATCTTATATCATTATACATACTTGCAGCATAGAGGTAAATATGTTTTATTTTCACTTAGTTTTAGAATACATATCTGTCATCATTTCTCCATTTTGAAATAATAGTGATTTTTCACTAGCAGAATTACAAATTGATTTTAATGGAGATGTGTAGGAAATTGGTGATAGAAATAAAAAACAGTGTCTGAAGAAGGGCATATGAAGACTTAGTGGAATGTGAAGTATTGACCTGTCTTGTGGATGTTACATATGGACAAAAAGGAAGACTGTAGTTTGTTACGCTTCATATGAAGTGAGTTTAATGTGATTTTGGCATCAGTTGCAATTTTAAATACTTGAAATCAGATCCTTCTCTCCATACATCTTCTCTCCTTCCTTCTTGCAGTTACTGACCAGCAGACTGATGTTGTAAATAAGTATTAGCCTATGTTTGCATAGAGGGAACCAATGACTGAAATAAAGCTAGCATTGGTGATCTGTATCACTCACTCCTGGTCCTTTTAGTGTAATGGCTCTTAACTTGTAGGTCAGAGGACAAATGACTAAGGCCATGGTATCCCCCTCTACTCTGCTCTTGTGAGGCCCCATCTGGAGTACTGTGTCCAGGCCTGGGGCCCCCAGCACAGGAAGGACGTGGAGCTCTTGGAACGGGTCCGGAGGAGGGCCACTAAGATGATCAGAGGGCTGGAGCACCTCTTCTGTGAAGAGAGGTTGAGGGAACTGGGCTTGTTCAGCTTGGAGAAGAGAAGGCTCCAGGGAGACCTCATTGCGGCCTTCCAGTACTTGAAGGGAGCCTATAAACGGGAGGGGAAACAACTGTTTACAGGGCTTGATAGTGACAGGACGAGGGGGAATGGCTTTAAGAGAGGGGAGATTTAGGTTGGATATTAGGCGGAAATTTTTCACTCAGAGGCTGGTGAGGCACTGGAACAGATTGCTCAGAGAAGTGCCTGGAAGCGTTCAAGGCCAGGCTGGATGGGGCCCTAGGCAGGTTGCTCTAGTGGTTGGCAACCCTGCCCACAGCAGGGGGTTTGAAACGAGATCTTTAAGGTCCTTTTCAACCCAGGCCATTCTGTGATATAGTCTGTTCTTGTAAGCTTGCATAGGAGGAATGCTGCAGGACCTCTCTGTGTTAATCTGTAGAGATATGTTCTCTTCTGGCCCTTTCTGTATGATCTGATGAGCTTTCAGGTGTCATCTGATGAGTTCCTTATCTCTAGCTGTCATTGATGCAGCCTGCAGCCTTCATCAAACCGTCTGATGAGGATGTATGGTCTTGTAGGTTATTCTGGTCTAGAAGTAAATTTTGGTCATGGAACCAAACATTCTTGCACATCTGATTTTTTTTTTCTTTTTTTTTAATTTTTTGTGAGAATGGGCAAAACTGTTCTGAACAGTGGATGGCAGCTCCCTGTCACATCAGCATTTCTTTTCTTTGCATTCTAACTGCAAATCCTGTTTCCTAGATATCCTGTACCAATGCATGTTTATAAACTGCATCTGCCTGTCTTCTTTGTCCTTTCTTTGAAGTCCCAATTTTTCTCCGCATGAATTGTTTATTTTCTTTATTCTTAGTGATGTGCCCTAACCCAAAATACTTCTCAGCAAAGTTTCTCCTTTCAAATAATTACTTAGGAACTTTATCTTTTGTTCTAGTAGGTAATACATTTAGCTGTCTGTTGCAGCTATTTTAGATGAATGCTATGGTTGAACTTGCCAGATAAAATGAAATTTAACCCAGATCATAACCAGTAGAAGTATTGTTTCTTCAACCTCTTCCAGGATTATATCTTTTACCATTCAGCTAGAATTTTTCTTTTGAACTCTGTCTGGCTTTGCTGGCCAGAGTTTTGCTGTGTGAGTTAGAGGAAAGCCATTTAAGAAAAAATTATCTTCAGATTTCATCTGTCAGTTCTCCACAGAAAGTGTAAGAAAATATTTTATGTGATGTGCTCTGTTCATCTACTTCCCACATTTTGGTGTTGCTTAGTGTACTTGACAGCAGTGCTTCTGACTTTCAAATGCAGTATATTTATTGGTTTCAAAGGAGGCAGCTAAATTTTTGACAAAATACATTTTACCTTGCTGATATTAAAAAAAAATACTTTTCTCTACCTCTGTAGTGGTGCATAGCTTCTAATTTTGATGTAATGTTTCTCTTTCCCTGTTTCTTTTTATAACATTTCTCTATATAATTCATATAAATAGAAATAATTTACTAAATGTTTTTGGTTGTCTGTGAAATGATATACTAAACTCCAATAAAACAAAAAAAGTAATTTGCAAAATTATATTTTTTGTGAACAAAATGTTGGTGATCTCAGTAAGATAAGAACTCTGCCAATTTGGCTTTGTTTTATCCTAATGTATTTCAGTTTGTGATTTATAGATCATGTGAGATTTATGAATGACCCTGTCAATAATTGCTCAGTGAACAGCTCTGCAGTGTCAACAGTTAACTGGTTCACAGAACTGTAGCCAGAACTACAGTAACTCTTAAATACATTTTTCACAGTTGTACTAACTCTTGAGAATGGCATTTAAGTAGCCGTTATTGTAAAGACTCCCAGAAATATCCATGCTGGAATTTATTTGAAAGTCTCTGAGAAGAATGAGTTCTTTAACTACAACCTTAAATTTTGCAAAAATATTTTCAGAAAGATTGGTAGTGGAAAATATTTGCTCTGTTTCTTCCACAAAGGAAGGTGAATATCTCATTAAGTGCACTCTACAGGTACATGTAAGAGAAGACCATTACCACAAATTAGTAAAGCCTGTGAGGAATTGAGCTTCTTGCTTGTGATTACTGGTGTCTCCTTCATATAGAGGACATTAAAGTTATTGAAAAGGTGTTCACTTGAATTTTTTTATCCAGCAAATCTTGTTTAAGTGTCTTTGTCAGACAAGCTTATGTTTGTAATAATAAAGCCAGCAAATGTAATATAATGCAATTCACTGCACATGGGGAGTTGGCTAGTTGGCACTCTTTTTTTTTCTCCAGTTTATGGCTCTGCAAGGTGCTTTCTTAGCAACCTGTTTGTAGTGTGGTAGGATTGACTGTTCCTTCTTAGGATATTTCTTTTTTGGCTTTTTTAGTTAGATGCTTGGTTCCTCCTTTCTTCCCGCATTTCATATTCTGTGGTATTTGCTCAGTTTAACTACCTGATGTTATGTTGGTCTCTGTAAAAAGCTAACAGACACAAAGAAATCCGTGACCTACAGCTTGTTCTTTGGAGGGTTTAAACTGAAAAAGCCTGTTATTCCTTCATTCTGTATCGTTTCAGTTTTGTGGATGTTGTGGAAGAATAACTGCCCTCTCAGTGGACATGATTTAGTTGAAATAATGCTGATGGTTTTGAAAATGTTGTCTTAATTTTGCTATATGAAGCTTCAAAACTTAATTCAGAAGTAAAACCTGTTGAGAGACACACTGACTTTTAGAAATGGATTACCTATCGTAAAGAACAAATAATAAGAAAACCAAAAACCTCTGAAGCTTGAGAATAAAACAGATGCAGTAAATACTGCATCTTAAAAGCAGGTGAAAGCAAAAAAAGCATGATGAAAGTTGCGTATTTTAAATGTTATTTTATATGTTATTTTTATGTAATTTTGAGGATTTTTATGTCCTTTTATTTAAATAAACTAGTATATTTGAGTTAATGATGAAAATTATATTTTTGTTTATGACATGAAATTATTAATACAATTCTGAGGATGAAGGTTGTGTGTAATGCAATTATACAGATGAATGCAAGGACATTACAAGTTTGAATTAATAGAGTGAAAATTGCTATGAACAGTGAAAGCTATTAAAACATTTCCTACTTTTATTTCACAAGTATATTTGCTTTTGTGTTTGATACTTGCATGTGAAAAAGAGCACATCACTGTGTTAAAAATTGAATAGTGTAAACAGAATAGTATCTTTGTCATCCTTGCAATTCCTTGCCAAAATATTGTTTAATTCTTGTTTCTAGGACAAGCGTCTTCTAGTTACAGTTTTTGTCTTTGGGATACTAGCATATTTTTCTTCTTGAGACTGCCAATAGGGTCAGAAGCTTATTCCAAATGTGGTCTTTTCTGCAATGTGGTGATTTGGTTGGTTTGTCTTGCAAAATAGGTTAAGTATTGTTACTGTGTTAGTTGTATTGTAAAAAGTAAGTCTGAAAATATTTTTTCAGAACTGACTTTAAAAGTTATTTGGCTAGTTCCAGAAATGTTTAGAATAAGTGCTGATGATATAGGTTTACTACAGCCTAATATTTTTCTCTCCTGGCAAGAAAGAGAATTTAGATTTTCTGCATACAGAATTTTCCAAAATCCTTGTGAGAATTTAATCCTTAGCTAGAATTTATTGCATCAGTGGCAAAGATTAAACATTCTTTTTAAGAACAAATGGGGAGATGTAAACTGACATGACAGGTTTGAGTGACAAGACAGTGTTAGCTATTCACAAGATTTGTGTGTGCACATGATTAAAGTTATGCGAGTAGCAGTAACAGCTGCTAACTTTTCATCTATGCTAGATCACTTACCTGGCACGTAGTTGTCTTTCTGTAACAGGTTTAACAGGCTCAGCATTCCTTTTTGAAATGCAGATGGAACTTCTAACTTTGCCTGTGTAAGTAGTTTGGTTGGTCCTCTCTTCCTCACAGCGGTGTTAAATAGCTGTTTCAGGTTTTTTTCTCTGCATACATTTGCTTCCTGCATACAGTTTTGCACAGGTGCTAAAGGCAGAATGGTAACTATGGGAATGCAAATATGGTAGTAAAAAACTGGGCTTAATCACTGGTTATAAAATGTAATTTTATTTTATAAAATATGTAAGTCCTAAGAAGCAAAACATCAACACAAATTAAAAAATTTTATTTGATTTAGGAAAGATTTGCCAGGAATAGAAAGAATGGAATAATTTACTTGTAGACTTTAAAAGGAAAAAGAAACTCCACAAGGCTGAGTAGCAGTTTTTCCTACTGAAGAAGCTACAGAAGATTCAGAAATGAGACATCTGGGCAGTATGATACTATTTATATAAAGTTTGTATTTTCCAGTTGACTAGAAGAAAAGGTGCAACTCCTGTTTATAAGTCACAGAAACATTCTTCAGATAACGGCTTTGAAAATTAGAAAATTCAGAAGTTGAAAGAATTGAAGTTGAATGAAAAACAGCAACAAAGCCTTTTTTTTTAAGTGGGGTTGCGTGTGCAAATGTACCAGCAATATTTTTTACCATTCTCATTAAATGTCATTAATGAAATTTTTATCTATTTATGTTTTTGCATTATAGATCAGAATATGGCTACACATCCCTGCTGTCATGCAGCATATTATACCCTTTAGGACTTATGTTATCAGGTAAATTTTTAATTTAAGAATTTTTCTTGTGGGACTTTTTGACAGCACCTATTTATAATTTCAGCTGATACACTTTTAATTGTTCAAGTTGTTGCTCTGATTGTATAATTTCAACAAGGACAGTGAAGGTAATGTTTAGAGTTAGTTTGGGCGGCTTTTACATTTATCTGGTTTCAGTGTCAATCAGATCAGTCTGGTTAGTAGCATTTTTAGTGTCACATCCAGCCCCATTCTGACATGTCGTGTCAGGTTCAGTTGTAATATGGTTTCACCTACTGCAGTATCTTCATAAAACCTAACATGAAATTTGCAGTGGGACAATGTAAGTAGAAGAGCAATATTTAGTCACAGAGATTTCATATACTGAGTTTCACTGAGTTTTAAGACTGCTTCACATTTTAATGTTCTGTATTTCCAGCTGGGAGGAGCTGAAGTGTGATCAAAAATCCACTCGCACTTTTATGTATCTAAATATATTTAGTCCCAAAGATTTTCTTTGTATCAAGCTGCTTGTCATGACAAACACTTTTAAATTTAAGTGCTTATGAAGATATTTAATTATGCAAGCAATTTATTTTAATGGGCTTTCTCAGGACAATAGAAAAAATCCAATGAGTTTGTGATGAAGGTGTCTTGTGTATGTGTACGTATGTGCCTGGAAGTGGAGGGGTGTGGTCACAGCTAATTCTTCTTCCAGTGGGCCAACATTAAACTTTTCTGGTGCAGACCACCAAAAAGGTCATGGCTCTTGCATGGGCCCACAGCTCTGCCGCAGTTCTCAATTTCCTGTAACATTAGATATGTGCTTATACTAGTCATAGCTTACTTCCCTGATAGCAGTAAATGTGCCTTTACAGATCATATTGTCTTAACTGTGGCAGTATAAAATCACACTCTTAACAAAAATAATTACATTGGCAACAAAAAAGTGCACACAACAGTGAGGCTCAGAACTAGGTTTCATATTTGAGAATGATCTGGATTTAATTGTAAAGAATTTTGACTATGAAATTTTAAATACTGGCTTGACTATTGATCTCTCTTGCTATAACATGGGTGTCTACCAAAATTATATCGTCAGAGAGAAGAGCATCCTGATCTATTAAAACATCACTCTTGAGTTACAGTCCAGCCTTGTGCATTCCTTTAATGCAGATGTGTTATCTTTGAAATCTTATAAAGGTAATTATTAATCATGAAGCAGTCTAAGGTGGTTAGGCAGAAGATCTTCAAGTTCTTGTCTCTGTACATTAATGGACGTCAATGGTTGTGTACCTGGGAATTCGGTTCATGAGCCTTACCTGTCTTGAAATGTGTGGAGATTAAAAAGACCATTGAAAGATCAACAGTTGGAGGCAGGCTGACAAGAAGGAACTTGAGTGAGACAGAATAACACAGCCTGCAGTCTTTGCTGTTAATCGTCACTTGCTTGTCATCCTATAATTCTTAAAACATTTTTCTGTTTTATAACTGTAGGTGTAATTAGGGTCACTGGAATGAACAGATTTTTTTTCCCTGTGTCCCACTCATCCCTTTCCCTTTACCCGTAGAATATTTGCATCTGATTTAAAATGTGATTTGTCAGGAGCTTCTCGCCATAAATAATGCTCTTGATGTCTGTTCTTAGCATTTACAATATGTTCACGTCAATTAGAATGGTAATATTGATACAGGATACACCTATGGAAAACACCGGTAGTCTAGAGAAGGAAGGGGATGTTCTCCCAGTTTCCTTTTTTCACAACTGAATTTTAGTGGGCGGTCTGTGATTTCTCAACATTATGAAATCCAAAGCTTTGTTTTTGAAGAGGCACTTAAGGAGCGGGACATGAAGCCTGAAGGCCATATAAGAAAAAGAATCTCTATTGCTATACGTTTGTATGGGACAGAAGTTAACACAGATGCCTTCAGTAAAAGATTGCTTTCTTCATGTATGCAGCTTGCCCCATGTGGTTGTCAAACTTACAGCTCTTGTTTTAGCAGCTTGGGTCTCTAGGTCTCCATCTGTGTTTTACTTCAGTTAAAAAAAAAAAAAAAAAAGGGAGCCATAATCCTGGGCACAGCACCTTTGAAACAAATCCTGCAGTAGCTTCTGCTGCTATGCAAAGTTAGAAAGAGGGCTTGGGGAGGGTTTTAGTATAGAATGAGCACTGGGGGCTCTAACAGATTGTTAGTCCAAATTGCTGCTTGTGTAGATTCCTTGCAAGAACTACATTTTGGAGTGCTGATCAGCATAAGCAGGAGGAGAGATCACCTGACTAGCATCTTATCAGCATCTTTTAGCAGATGAGGTTAACCTGCGTGTTCCTATTCTGTGATTATTCCTACTAGGAGGGGATGAAATTAATAGCAAAGTGTGTATTTGTGTAGAGGAGACCACTGCTGGAATTTGCAGAGATCATGGATACAATCATGTCATTGTTGCTGCTACCAAAAAGAGACTAATAAATATTATTTTCTGCCTCGGGAGTGGAGCACTAGCAATCATATCTTGCCTCTGAAGGGCAAGCAGTTTAGGAAAGAAATAAAGGACTTGCTTTCTATAATGAAGCAAAGTGGTTTTGACCTCCTCAGAAGAAAGCTTTTGTTGATCCTAATACCTTAGAATTCTGCATTTCAAACTGCAAAATTCTTAAGGGAAAAATAAGAGACTTACTGACAAAAGGACTCAAGAAAATAAGTCATAGCTTATTGCAATTATAAATGAGGGCAAGTGTTGATCATGTCTCTTTATAAAAGACATTGGTTCCAGCTGACTTACACCTCAAGATCAGAGATGAGGGATGGTCTGCATGGTTCCAAATACTGAATGCTTCAAGAGAGCAGTAACTATAATAGCAATGTATTAAGGGCAGTGTTTTTTCAGTGGCAAGATTGTTGACTGAAAGTGTCATGGATAGGTCTGTCCTCTAGAAAGATGATGATTAGCAATCAAGTCCACTTCTATGAGAAGGAAGAGATAAAGTTGTATGCCTGCTATTGTAAGTGCCTCTAGAAACCATCAAAGGAAAAGACTTGACATTCATCTTTCTTTGACATCACAGTTGGTATCACCTTCTTAATGTTCCTCTGGTAAAATATGAGAGCTATGTGTATCATTAGCACTGACCAATATAATATTTAGTTCTAATCCTTTTTCCTACCCTCCCTTTTTCCTCTCTCCTGCTTCAAGATGGATCTTGAGAAGTATTTTGTGAGGATTCATGTCTCTGCCCCAGTTAGGGAGAAAACTGTTCTCAAGCACAATGAGGAGAAATTGCAAGTGGCAGTTGCTCCTGTGTTAGCCTTGTAGTCTCAGTACAGGGCACAAGCATAGCACTTGTATAGGCAGAGGAAGTGGAAGCTGCAAACAGAAGTGTTGATCCATGATGCTTCCTGTAGAATAGAGTGAGAGAATGCAGCTGAAAGGATTCAAATTACTCTTCTGCTTAAATAATATTTTTCTTAAGAATTTGGGTTTTATGGGAGTGCCAGTGACCACTCCCTGCTATTAAATCATGAAAAACTCTTGTAATAAGCTTTTAAGTTTTCAGTTGCAAAAAGTACTTAATTCTTCCAAAAATCTGACAGGTAGGTACGAAGGACAGGCAAGTCAGAAGACAATAGTCAGGCACTTTAATGAATTCTTTGTATCACTGAGGGCACTGATTCATTCTGCTTGATACTACTTTTGAAGCTGTGGTCCAAAGGAGTCATATTAAGGGAAAAAAGACTATTTCACAGCCGAGTAGCTGAAGTCCTGAAGCATAAGATGTGATTGTGAGCATTACATTAGCACGGAACTGCACGTTTAAAACCCAACCCTCTTTATCCGCATATACAGCAAATTTAAATAGTTTCAGTCAACTAAAACTGACTTTTTAAAATTCATGTGTATACATTGCTTAAATTTAGATAATACACAGTTACTGATTACTTTAAGTATGCCAGACAGCAGGACAGGTCCTATACATACATAGACTATCCTTTATGTATATGTATAAAAAATAAAGGTGTGTTTCTTTCCAAATATCTCATTTAGGCAAAAATGTCAGATTTACTAGATCACATAGTATTGTTGATATATTCTTCTAAGACTTAATGCTCATCAGAATCAAAGTGACAAAAATTTAGGAATTTTTTTAAAAGGACAGAATGTAAGCCATTATTAAGCCGTTATATGAATCGGTCACATATTCATATTTATATGTAGTTTTGATCGTTCTATCTCACAGAGATGATAACAGAACTACCTAGGTGATAGGAACGGTGATGGAGAAGGTAAGAGATAAAAAATTCCATTGATATGAGGAGAGACAGTCTAGTATTTTTTTTTGACAGGGAGGTGGCTGTTACATGAGTGATCTGAAGACAATAACTAGGAAATGAGAATACACAGTTTTTCAAAAACAAGAGATGGAGAACATGCAATACAATTGTCAGGTTGTAGACTGAAATTAAAGGAGATTGGTTTTCACGCAAACATAATTGTGAAACTAACTAACATAGGTTAATGAGAAAGCTAAAAGTAAAAATAGAAAAAGGTAACTGAATTCATGGTAATAGATAGGTTCATCCATTTTTTTAATATATGGGATATATCTTTCATCTGCTTTTAGAGTAGCTATTTTGGGCTAAATAGACCTTTTGCCTTTCTCCAGTGTCACTGTTCTTAGTAAGGCAGTGCAGCAAATTTATAGTTGGTCAGTGTAAGCAAATGTGTTAATTGCCAGTGCTAGGTACAGATTTTTTTGGTTAAAAATTATATTTTACTAGTAAAAGCATAAAATGGACCCAGTTTACTGAGACGGGTGGGCTTAGATCACTGTGTCTTTCCACAATAAAAATGAGGCTTGGCCTACTCTGCAAGTTTCTGTTGTTTTAATCCTGGTAGTAAAGATACGATCATATTTGGTTTATGACCAATGTAGTAGTGCCACTAAATTTTCTAGAGCAGATGAAGTTATGCTCAAAAAGACAAGTATGGTATCTTCATAGAATCATAGAATGGCCTGGGTTGAAAAGGACCATAGTGATCATCTAGTTTCAACCCCCCCGCCATATGCAGGGCCGCCAACCACTAAACCAGGCTGCTCAGAGCCACATCCAGCCTGGCCTTGAATGCCTCCAGGGATGGGGCATCCACGACCTCCCTGGGCAACCTGTACCAGTGTGCCACCACCCTTTGGGTGAAAATCTTCTACATTTGTACTGTGCCTGGTTAGAATAACCCAGTTGCATTAAAAAAACCACAAAACTAGGATGCAAGTTAACAAGCAAAAAGTGCACTTTTCTCTGTATCTTTCTTTAGGGCCTTGGCAAACCAGGTCATACTATTGAAATTCTGTAGCTGTGAAAATGCACCTACATGGTAGTTTCAGTTATTATAAAGTGGGATTTTTTTAAAACACTGTCTCCTAATGATACTGTAATACAGAAAACATTACACAAGTGATTCAGGCTTGGACTAAATACAGTAAATGCACTGAAAGAACCTTACAGATCTTGTTGTAGTGTGGATTTTAGGACTGATAGTAACTTCATACTGCATTAAAATAAAAAGTGTTTTGTTATATCAACTAAACTAGTATAGTTGCTCCACCAAACTCTCTAGCGTGAGGAAGATTTCAGATGAAAGTTCTATTACAGAAATCTAATGAAGCCACAAAAACACCCTTCTTTCTGTATATGTAGACCTGTGTCTATTCCCAGCCATCTGTTTCATACAAGCACTCTGTCTGTCATATGTAGAATGGGAAAATTAATATAATTTATTTTAACATCTTTGAGGTCTTCAGAAATCCTTCACAAAACAGTTGAGTGTCACTTAATGTGCATTATGAACAGTGAAGAGCTTTGAGAACTAGGGCTGAATATAGTTTGCATATAAAAATGGGGAGATAATACTGGTTTGAAGTTGCTGATAGTTATATTGAGATTATTATGTTTTAACATGGACCAATGCATTTTTTTCATCAGAGTGTAGCTCCTGTCACCTGTCTGTAGGTTAAAGATAGGTCACTGGGTCTGCTTTGCTGATTAACTTTTTCAAATGAGTGTTCGCTTCTTGTTGCCACTTTTCTTTTGTTTAGAAATCATCACACAGAGGCATTACTTTCTTTCCATTATCTGATTTCCATTGCTCCATGTGAGAAGACAAATTTCACAATTAATAACAGTGCAGGATCTGGTTGCCTTGGCCCTCAGTGGTCCTTCTTTTGTTCTACTGTTAATGATTAGTGATTTCTGTCATAAATCTACAGCCTCTGATTATTTGCACTTTTCTAGTGCAAACTCTTTTCTAGTTTGACAATGTTAAGTATCACTTAAGTGTGTTTGTTTTAAGACCTTTACACAAGAGCTGTGAAAAAGAGTCTCAATCTAAATAAGAATCAGGGCCTGTACTTTAGCTTTTTAAAAAAAAATTACTGATGTTTATATGATGTAAATGCAAAGGAATACTGCCTAAAGGGGGAAGGGGAAATTCCCAGACCAATTACAGACAAGCCCAGGGGTGGCACGGTGAGGGTAGGAGTGGACTCTACAGCTCAGCTCAAGTGCAATTACACTAGTGCACGCAGTATGAGCAACAAGCAAGAGGTATTTAACGACAGAAAAGCCAGCAACAAATGCCCAGAGCCTGGAAAAGGTTCACAGGCTGGCCTGAGGGTGGCTGGTGTGCAGCACACAGGAGGTCCAGCCTCCTTGGGAGTCCAACTTAAGTGCCTCTATACGAATGCACGTAGTATGGGGAATAAACAAGAGGAGCTGGAGATATGTGCACACCTGTGGCG
>WKFP01013920.1:219655-302095 GCA_011057875.1 Pterocles orientalis
TTTTTTTTTTTTTTTTTTTAAATTCAGAGGATGGTCCATAACTCAACAGTTAACTTTTCTTGTTCTGATGAACATCTGTAGCTTACATAGCTACATAAAATCTTACAAAAGCTTGTCTAATTTTTACCTAGTTTTTGATATCACGTTATTTCTGGTTTTTGGGGTTTTTTTTTTACTTGACTGTGTATTTCCCTACAGTCTATTAAAGGTGCTGCCAAGCCATTTTACTGTAGTTTCCCTTTCTTTTCCTACTGCTGATTTTTTTTGAATCATGGGCTGACAAAAAGATTTTGTCACTTATTTTTCCATCCTGCTTTTTTCCTTCAGAAGAAGAGGAGCTCAGAAGAGCAGCCCCTTCACCTTGTAAGTATAGTTTTAGAAGTACACCACAGTCTGTTACGTTTGATACTACAGTGTTTTTCTACAGCTATGGAATTTGAATAGAAGAACTAGTAAAAGCTTATGAGAAGTCAAATAAAAATTATATTTAATGTAGAATCTAGGAAATTCATATGGCTGTGCTATATATTGGCAATAAGAGACATCAGGATACAAATTTTGCAGTAAAATGCTCAGTGTTTTAAACAGAATTTTTAGTGTTTAGGTACATGGATTGTTTGAGTTATGTCCCTTGTTCAGCTGTTTTCAGGAAGAATGCTGTTGAGTTCAACATTTGAGGCAGATTTATGTAATGCTTTTACATTGCAATTAATAGATACCACAAAGTAACTTGGAAATGTGGTTTTGAACTAGGGTCACCAGCAGCAAGCCCTCAAAGTAGCGACAACAGTGACACCCACCAGAGTGGAGGCAGCGATATTGAAATGGAGGAACAGCTTATTAACAGAACAAAACACGTACAACAGCGACTTTCAGATACAGAGGTAAGAGTGTAAATCTGAGTCTGTGAATTTTGTTACTGAATTTGCCTATTATTAGCTATGGAAATATTTTCTTTTTCTGAAACATTTCAAAACTTGAACAGGTACATAACATGCGTGCTTACCTGCACGGGATAGTGGATAGCTAGAATCTTACGTTCCATGCAGTTTATGTAGAATATGTTGTAACTTGCTTGTGAGAAAGTGCACTATAAAAAATCAGCTCAAACGCTTGCATTTAAATTGTATTTCAGAAACATTAGTCTCTTGGTAAGGGATTGCATGACATATCATTTATGTGTCACACTGTCATTCTGTGTGCAAAGCCTGCACCTATGGCCTGTTATGAATAAGGTAATGCAAAAATTAAATTATTAAATTTGAATCTTGATCAGAGCATTTTGTCATTGGCAACCAAATTGAGAGAGAATGAATGGAGACTTGTAGATTTGACACGTTTCCTCCTTAATGAGTAATGTTATTTGAATAATCATATTGATAATGTATTTTCAGTGGTATTTTATTTTTCCACCAATCTTAAAAAAAACAAATCATTTCAGGAATCCATGCAAGGAAGCTCTGATGAGACAGCCAACAGTGGTGAGGATGGCAGTAGTGGTCCTGGTAGCAGCAGTGGCCACAGTGATGGATCTAGTAACGAGGCCAACTCCAGCCATGCAAGCCAGTCTGCTGGAAGCCCTGGCAGTGAGCTGCAATCTGAAGACATTGCAGATATTGAAGCTCTCAAAGAGGAGGAGGATGAAGAGGAAGAAGACCGGAATCATAATCCCCAGAAAAGCAGCAGGAGCACAGATCTACGAAGCAGAAAACTGGAATCACAAACAGGGATTTGTCTGGGAGATTCACAAGGGACATCAGAGAGGAGTGGTGCAAATAATGGGGCTGGAAAGGACCATGTTTTTAACGCTGACTCTGTGACACCAGTGGATAATCGAATTAGAATGCTAGATGCTTGCTCTCATGCTGAGGATGCAGAGCATGATATGACAGGGGAAATGAGCACTGCTCACATTTCACAAGGGTCTCAAGATTCTTGTATAACTCACACAGGGGATTTCCTTGGAGAAACTATTGGAAATGAATTATTTAACTGTCGACAATTCATTGGATCACAGCATCACCACCATCACCACCACCACCACCATCACCATGACGGGTAAGTAGCTTGACGTTTCTTCTGATTCCTTCAAAATAGAAATAAAAGTGGTAGCAAAATATTCCATTTGGATAGAAATTGGTATGCAGGTTTTGCTATAGTTCAGTATAATTTTGTCTAACATAGATGATAGTTATCACAGATAGCTACACAGTAATCTGTTTTGTTAAGATCTGATTAAAGTATTTTGTAAAGATTGTGTTGAATAAAGAAGACAACATTTCGGAAAATGTTAAAATTGTTTTAGAAAATGCCGTTTAGTTAGCAGTAAAGAAGTCAAGTGAGACCTTCAATTAATCTGTAATTGTTTTTCAAATTCATATGAAGGTCTGCTGCTCAGACCGATAATTCGTCCCGACTTTAGCTTTAGGGAGATGCCTACTCACTTGTAGTCTGCTATAAACAACTTTCTCTTTGATATTGTCCATTCTAATATTTTTCTTTTACAGGCATATGGTTGATGATATGCTAAGTGCAGATGATGTCAGTTGCAGTAGTTCCCAAGTCAGTGCAAAGTCAGAGAAAAATATGGCTGACTTTGATGGGGAAGAATCTGGCTGTGAAGAAGAGCTTGTACAGATTAATTCACATGCTGAGCTAACTTCTCATCTTCAGCAGCACCTTCCTAACCTCGCCTCTATCTATCACGAACATCTTAGTCAAGGTAAGAGTGATAAAAAAGAAAACAGAAGAACATTGTACTTCTAACTCGATTTTATGTGATTTTGGATTAGTCTCCAGGAATTAAAATAAATTATTTTAACTGTACATGTGTATTTGCCCAAAGAAGCCATAATGACTACTGAGATTTTACTGTTTTCTCCAAGAGATTAATTTTTGTATCACAGTAGATGCTGTGTTTGTTTTTCAGTTTGTTTTTTTTTCCCCCATCCCTACTGGAGCTTTTAATGTAAGTTAAACCAACTAAAGGCACTAAAGAATCTAAAAAATGGTGTTTTTTTAGTCACTTATTAAAGTAAAAAGAAAGCTGTTACTGAAATGTAATTTTTTTTTTTTTCTCTGAAACCTTACGCAATTTTTCTTCTGGTAAGAGTGGATCTTACTGTGATTCTGTACATTTGTCATCTTAAGTGAATTAACCATAATGGGCTGTACGGAGGATAATTTTAGTAAAATAACTTAAAATGTAACTAGGAAGCTTGCCTTAAAGGGCATTTTATGCTATTTCGTCTTACACTGCCAAATCTTCTAGTTGACTTCAGGGTGTAATTTGAGATGCTACTAAAACACTTCTCAACAATTATGTCATCATTCCATATGCTATTGTAGCAGCTTTATTTACTGTTTTAGGGTGTGGTTAGGAAAGGTTTGAAATTTTTCTTCACTGGTCTGGGAGAACCAAGTTTGCTATCTACCAGCAGACAGTAAAACCCAGTGCTGTTTATAACTTTTCGTGAAACACAGTTGAGTAAGACGTCTCTTTTTTTCTTTAGGCTTAACATTTCTTGTTATGTGGAACTGAATTACAAGTTCAGTCTGATGCTGGAAATTTGGAAGGATTTTTTTTTTCTATGCTACAGAGTTAAATAAACTACTAAAAGTTTGTAGTTGAAACATACTATAAATCAGCGTATTTTTTCAGTATTTTCCATAGATACACACATTTTACTGAAGATCCAAATTATTGTTTGAGCATGAGGCCTTCAGTGCAGATTTATTTTTGACACCTTTAGTTTTGCATCTGCAAATAATTACAGTGTTCTGCATGCAATCTAAATTTTCTACTTGACTTTGCTGTTGCATGAAAATAATATCAAACAGTAGGTAAATGAATGGTGCCAGCTGTGGCCACATAGAAGAGTAAAAATGTCTATCAGTGCCATGAAAACATGATGAGTTTCTAAAATCATGCACTTTGATACTCTATTGTGTATAAAAAATGGTGTTTGTTTTTCCTGTTTTTTAGTTAGATACAGGAGATCATGCAGTATGAGGGGAATTTGTTGAAATGTGCTTCTTTCTTGGTTTCCAACTATGGTAGTTATGAAGGTACCTCCCCTCAGACCACAACACTACAGAAAGACTTAAGAAATATTTTAATTACAGTATGAAATAAATCTAACTAAATTAAAAAGCGATTGCACCTGCATCTGCAGTTCTTAAGTACTGTTTTTATTGCACATAGCCATTAGCCAAAAACTGTGTAAATATTGGCTTAATTGCTCTGTTGACTTCTTGTATGGTCATAATATTTAGTCTTCTAAGAACCCACATGTGAAAAAAGGCTGCAATTACAGTGTTTTTGCATGCACTTTAAAATAGACAAGTTTACAAATAGAGCATGTTGCTGTTCATGCACTTGGAGAATAATGTTCAGATTAGATTGTTCCTTCTATTTATTCAATAACGGTCTTTATATTTTGTTCAGGACCAGCAGTTCATAAACATCAATATAATAGCAATGCAGTGACGGACATTAATTTGGATAATGTTTGTAAGAAAGGAAATACCCTTTTGTGGGACCTGGTCCAGGATGAAGATGCAGTAAGTTGAATACCAGAAAAGAATATTTTTTTAAAAGAAAATAAATATATACTATTCAATGACCTTTCTTTCTACTTGCTGTAGATTCATCTCTCTGAAGGGTTAATAAATGAAGCAGAGAAGCTGCTCTGTTCTTTAGTATGCTGGTTCACTGACAGACAGATTCGAATGAGATTTATTGAAGGCTGCTTAGAAAATTTAGCGAACAACAGGTAACTTAAATTGTACATTATCTGTTTTTACATGTATCTATTTTTGCAACATATAGGAAATCCAAGTTGACTATAACAGTTCTTTTATTTTGCAGGAAGACAGGTTAAACCAGACAAAAGCAAAAGTATAAAAATAATTTTCAAGTTGTTGTGGATATATCTGACGTTCCTTTTTTCTACTCTATCACTGTCCTGAATTTCTCATCTTGTTGCATTTGTCTGTTCTCCCTTCTGCCAGAGGTTATTGCCTTCCTTCCATTTGGTAAAATCAGGTCCACATCTTAGCCAGTAAAGTGGAAGGTCAAGTGCCTCGGCATAAGCATTTTGAACTGAATATTTAGATTTTACGTGCAAGTGGCTGAGGAACGGACAAGTTCTTTTCCACCAATTCTGTTGTGGGGCCTAATTTCTGTAAAGAAGCATCTGGAGATAGAAGTAATACCTTGACCTCAGATAGCTTGCGTTAATGCCTACCAAAGCTGTGAGATGGTGTAGTCTGAAGACTGGCAGAAGTGGAATTTGTTTTTTTGATACAACCAGTCAACTGCTGGACATCTCCTGCAGTGTTATATTGTTACCTTTTTGCTAAGAGCTGTATTTGTGAGACAAGTTGCAAGTATGCAAGATATTAATTAATAAAAGAAATACTTATCACTGAGATGAAAGTTCCATTACATGCAGTTTATGCTCTTAAGTTTTCCTAGATATTTGTCTTACAATGCACACCTACTTGCGTCTGTAGTGAGCTTGAGGCAGATTTATTTCTGCTGTCATCTGTTTATAGAAAAACCGTACTAATTTTGCTGAAATTTCACAAAATAAGTTCTATGAAACTTGAGAATCAGAGTTTATCTTTTAAAATGTTGTCAATTTTCAATAAGAAAAATGTATACTGTTTTATTTTTATACTTGTCCAACAGCTTTGTGTCCAAGGTATTACATGTAAAGAATTTGAAGTATGTGTAGTTCAGATGCATAAAACTAATTGGCTGACATGCTGGTAAATTTTACACAGGTATTTACAGTACTTTCAGTTTGCCTTCTTGCTCACTGAAGCCGAGCTTCTTGAAGTATTTTAAAAGTGACTATTTTTGTTTCATAACAATCATATATTGTAATAATTTCTCTCTTTCTCCTTTAGATCAGTAGTAGTTTCACTTCGTCTTCTTCCAAAGCTGTTTGGTACGTTTCAACAATTTGGGAGCAGTTATGATACACATTGGATAACGATGTAAGTAGCCCTCTGTCTGCAACAGACTAAACCAACAGAAGTGATGACGTTTAGGGGACTGCTGCAAGGCTTGCTCCTTTAGTGTGGTCCAAATTAATAATAACCTACGGTTATCATATGTCTGTTGTTCTGGTGGATATGTATGAGCTTGTCTAATCACTCAGGCCTAGATTTCTTCATAATGTGCACTACTGTTGTAACTGAGGTGCAGACTAACTTGTTTTTTTTAGCCACCCGTCCCCCTCCTGAAGTTCCAAAGGACTTGCAGACAGAACTGGACATCCACTTATGGTATACTGTAAAAGGTTGTGATAGCTTGATGTTACGTCATTCTGTTCTGGTTGTATATCAAATGCGTCTCAGTAATAAAAGATTCAGTTTATAAGAAAAACTTTGAAAGGTGAAGATATATAATATAGCATTCCTTACTAGGACAAACTATATATGTAGCTGGTCTAACTATAGAGAACAGACTACTGGAACTTCTGGGAAACACTGCAGTGATTATCAGCAATTTTTTTTTGCCTTTTTGACATGACATTTAAATATATGCCCAGTTCTGAGTTTTGGCTTAGACTTCTTCTGAATTAGGGCCTTTAGGAAGAGTTTTTACCGTCTCAAAAGGGGGTGTTTTGTCAGTCCTATGCCTGAAAATAATGACATTGTAGAGATTTATGCATGACAGTGAAGAAGAGTACTGTACTGGAGAATACTCCTGAATTCATGGTAGATGGAAAATTGAATGTTTGCTTTGGTTTTATGTGTATGCAGTTTGCCTATAATTCTATGTCTAATTTCTGTAGCTATTCTGATCTTTTTAAGCAAACCGTAATACATTCTGCCCTTTAAATTGACACAGGTGGGCAGAAAAGGAACTTAATATGATGAAACTTTTCTTTGATAATTTGGTACACTACATTCAGGCAGTCAGGGAAGGACGACATAAACATGCATTGTAAGTACACAACTGACTTCGAATGTTTGATATTTTATGGTTTTAAATGTTTCTTTTCTGTGTTTATTCCTGTGCTGCTGGTGTGTTCTTGCAAGTAAATACTTTCTGTAGGGACATTACATGCTTAGAGAGAAAAAGGTCTGTAAAAACAATAACATTTTAAATATCTTCCATTTCCTTAAAAAACCTTGCAACAACTCTTATGTCATTTTTGTAAAGCATTATGTTAAATATTTGTTTACAAGTAAAACACAAAGATTTTATATATGCAAATAAACTTAAAGTGATTTAATATCATAAAACTATTCAATGTTTCAGTCTATTATTATCAGCCTTTGCGGTAATTTTATTTCTTGTTTAACACATTCATCTGCACTTTCCAAACTGTATGTTTAAAATTAGGTGTATATACACAAGTGATACAATTTCTAGCTTCCCACTCCCAGAGGAATAGACTGTTCATGTTTTGACAGATGTCAAAGTCAGTACAGAAATACAAGCACCTGCAATTGAAAAATGTTGGTATTTATTGGACAAATTTTTACTTCATCATACACCTTTATATTGGATGTTGCTCTAGTGAGAAATTACTTCAAAAGCTGTTTGAAAGTGGGATGAATTGCTTTAAATTCAGGCAAAACAGTAGGTTTTTTTTGAGCCTTTGACCATTAAGCTTCTATCTTAGAAATAGAAATAAAAGTTAATATTTTGGTGTAAGTTATGAAAATATTTTTATAAAGAGTATGTATCAGCTGGGATGGGAAATTCAGAGTAGAAATATCACCATTTTACAAGTTAGGAAAAAGATGAAGGTCAGACCCTGCAAGGTGCTAATGACAAAATGATGCTGGACTGTGTACCAAAAAACTCCCACTCCCAACCCCCAAAAAGCAACCAAAAAGTACCTTATCGAGTAATTACTAGTGTGTCATTCCACTGTACACATTACAGAACCACACCAAACAACTGGACTATAGACTATGTACTGAATCAGAAGTTCAGAAAGAAACTTAAAAGAAAAACTTATTTATGCTTTTAAGAGGCACATGTGTGAGTGAGAAAAAAGTTATGACAATAAAAAATTAAACTTCCATTTTTATACAAATTTAAATTTTAGATACAGCCACAGTGCAGAAGTTCAGGTTCGTCTTCAATTCCTGACATGTGTGTTTTCAACTCTAGGATCACCAGATCATTTCAGTAAGTATTTGAGGTTATCTTACCAGAGAAGCACCTTGTAGTAAGGCCAGTGTAGTTCTTAGTAATCAATATCAGCTTAAAAAAATACAATATTTTAAACAGATACAGTTTTAAATATTCTCTGATACTGTTTCAAAAGAAGGAAGATTTTTCTAAGTATTAGTTTTTCTAAGTATTAGGATTGTAGTAATTGCTGAAATGAAAATAATATATGTTTGGGTTTTGATTGATGTCCATAGTGTTCCCAGAGGTGTTTTACTGGAATGCACTGTAAGTTGTGATACCAAAAAGGCATAGTTCTTTACATTTTAATACTATGATAAATTGGTTTACGCTCCTTGTGGGGTCTTTTGTACAAATGGTATTCTGCATAATAGTTGATCTGTACAGATGCTGAAAACTTTTCACTCTAAAAGGTTAAAAATAGAAATCTTTTGATGTGGCAGCTGGAATTAGAAGTTGAACATAGTTTTCCGTGTTTTTAGTAATCCTTGGTGGCTTTCCCTTCCATAAATTGTTTAGGCCACTCTCTTCTTAGGCCCTTGTAAACTAAAAGCCTTCAGTGTTGTCTCAGCATCAGCTCTGTACAGACTTTCCTCTGATTGTATGTTCAGGTCATTTATTAAAACGACCGAAGGGAGGAGTCATCTGGGTAATCTCATTATAGATAGTCAAAGCTGGCATACAACGTATGGCTTGTCCCTCTGGCCATCAGAGTATAGTAATGAATGAGAATATCTGTAGCCAAGAGCAAAAAAACTTGTAACAGTGTATTTGCTATTGTTGATTGGATAGCCACATTTCTTTTTAAAGAAATTTGTTGGGATCACAAATGTTTATATGCCAACTAAGCCAATAAACCTATTGAAAGGAGTAACAATAAAATAGCTATAGAGATACTACTTTCATCCACAGTCTCAATACCGAGCTCAAAGCTGGACTCTAGGGTGTGCCCAGTAATTACTCATGATCTGACAAACAACCTACTTTGGTATGAGATGTCAGGTCACCCCCTTCTACTCATTGGTTTAGTAACAACTGAAACCACTGATGACCAAAAACTGTAGCTGATTGACAGCTCTAAAAGGGGACAAGTGTATGATTCCTGATTGGTAGATGGTGCATTTTTATTTTGTTATTTCCAAAAATTTCTAGTCCTGACAAAAACTGTTCTGATTTTTCTGTATGTATTCTTGGGTTTTGTAGAATATTGCTACATATTTGGTGTTAAAAAGGAGTAGTTAATAATACTTCCCTAATTTTAGGGTTGAGTTTAGAACAAGTGGACATACTGTGGCACTGCTTAGTAGAAGATTCTGAATGTTATGATGATGCACTACACTGGTTTTTAAATCAAGTACGAAGTAAAGATCAGCATGCTATGGGTATGGAGACTTACAAGCATCTTTTTTTGGAAAAGGTATGTAGAGTTAATTGCAACCTTATTAATTCTAATAAAGTGTTTCTTTCCATATCAGCACTGTTTAACATATTTAAAATTGTTTCTATGAAAAATATGTCTTTGGTAGCCTGGGAGGGCCCCACTTGTCATGCAGTGATTTTTCTCTCCTTGGAGGGAAGAAGAATGTGAATTCTTTTCACCCTAGTATTCAGTTGGCTGCTTGTTTGCAAATGCCATGTGTGTTGTATCTGAAGCTATGTAGCACTTCAGTTCAATTTGGAAAAAAAGTCACCCAAAACTATACTTTCCTTTATGATATATAGCTACCGGACTAAAAAAAAAAATTACTTTTCTTCTTTTGGGGAGTGGCATGTGAATCTCATCCATACATCCACTGAAAAAATGAACATGCAACAGTAGAGTTTTTTGCAAGGGGTCTCGTCCATTTCAACAGATGACATGGCAAATTGGATAGATTGTGCATTAATTAATGTAGTCTAGTTCTTTTTCAAGGTTACACAGTTTTTGACTAGTTTTGTAAGCGTATGAGTTTTTTGAATGGACACATCATGTATGCTAACAAATTGTCTTGCTGTTGATAAGTAGTAATTTTTGTTCCTTCTGCACTGTTGAAGTCCAAATCAGTGGTAGAGAAAATAGGTTTGTTTAAGCCCATAATAGTTGCTTTTTTTTGTATTATATGTAAAATTCAGAGAATGTGATCTTTTGGAAGAATAAATTTTAATTGATCTACTAAGTTCGAATATGACTTGTAGTAACGATGTTTATCTGTGCTAATTGAAATAAATACCCTGCGATTGCTATTTGTTCCATCACTGAATTTTTTTTTCCATACTAAAATGCATTCCTTTTATTTAGATGCCACAACTAAAACCTGAAACTATCAGTATGACTGGCCTAAACCTCTTCCAGCATTTGTGTAATTTGGCGCGATTGGCTACTAGTGCATATGATGGTGGCTCAAACTCAGAGGTAAGCCTAGATTCTGTGCTCGTGTTTTTCTTCTTTCTGAGAGAAGGGAAAAGTTAAATGACTTACTGTAACAGCATTATCTCTTGAGAATTTATTGGCTTTATAAGCAGAGATAGTAAACCACAAAGAAAGTGATAGCTGTTGTCTGCATATCTTTGTGCAGTTTATCATATTCTTAGCATAACTGAACTGTATTCACTGTTGTGTTTAAAGAGTGGGTTTGTAAGATTTACTTTTATAAATAAGAAAGTTCAGGTAACATTCTGTTAGGCGTATTTGGTTCTGACTAGAAATCTGTTGTAAAATGTGTCTTGGTTTAAGTATGATGTGCTTCAGAAGTTTTTCTTCTGTAGTTTTTTATACAGAGACAATGTCTTAGAAATATAATGATATATAGGATTTTTTTATGTGAATTGATCTGAGGCAACTTTATATCAAATTTCCTCTTCTTGAAGTGAATACCAACAATAGTTGTGGTTTTAAGGCTTCCCTTAAAAGTATTGCTGTTTGTCAAAAATGAAAATTCACTGTTTTGAATTTTAACCAGTTCTCCTAATGCTTTTTCAAAATATGAAAATATGTCTGTGAAAGTTAGAATTTTATAGTAATTGATGTGTGCAGTGGTGAGAGCTCAAGCAGGAGAAAACCAGATATTTTTAGTAATTGTATCAAGAGGCAAATAAAATATCTCATGTGAGAAAAGCATCACTCCCAGTAAAATAATGAGGCAATGTTTTATTTCCGTGTTTGTTTTGCTTTTGTCAAACCAGTTGTGTGGAATGGACCAGTTCTGGGGCATTGCTTTAAGAGCACAGTCTGTTGATGTCAGTCGAGCAGCTATCCAGTATATCAACTCTTATTATATCAATGGTATGAATTTTTATTTTTATTTTCTGTTTAAAATGTTTCAAAGAATAGTGTTATCCTCTTTTTTGTTCTTAGTATTAAAATGCATAGTCCCGAAGTTGTGCATGTGTAATTTGCTTTAACTGATATTGCAGGTAAAACTGGTCTGGAAAAAGAACAGGAATTTATTAGCAAGTGTATGGAGAGTCTGATGATAGCTTCTAGTAACCTTGAGCAAGACTCTCATTCAAGTCTGACCATTATTGAAAGAGGACTCTTAATGCTGAAGACACACCTGGAGGCTTTTAGGAGAAGGTAAATATTGATATATTTGGATGCAGAATTGTTTTACATTCTTCTTGTTGTAACAAGTTATGATTTATTATTAAAGTATTTGTTTTTCTTTGTGTAAGGTAAGGACAGTAGTGGATAATTTTGAAAGGCAATATATAAAGTTTAAACAGTTAGAAGAGTTGGCCCTTTCCTTGTATATAGACATACAGATATGGTTCGTTTTTCCCCATACCTTACCAAAGAAACTTTTTCAGAGTTATTTTAGATTTGAAAACCAGTGAGAATATCAATAACTTCCTCCTACTTTGAAAAAAACAGTGAATGAAGGTGCAAGTTTTGTCTTTCATTACTTATCAAATGTTTGTGTTAAATAAGTTTTGAAAAAAAATACTTTTTCGGTGTTTTTGCCTGTTCTTAAGGTTTGCGTATCATCTGAGACAGTGGCAGATTGAAGGCACTGGTATCAGCAGTCACTTGAAAGCCCTGAGTGACAAACAGTCACTACCACTAAGAATTGTATGTCAGCCAGCTGGACTTCCTGACAAGGTAATGTAAAAGCCCTTTTAAAAGTACATCCTACCTTGTTAGATTTCAGTAAGCCCATTCTGCACTTTGAAAAATATGTGTTTTATTTCAGATGACTATAGAAATGTATCCTAGTGATCAGGTGGCTGATCTACGGGCAGAAGTCACCCATTGGTATGAAAATTTGCAGAAGGAGCAGATAAATCAGCAAGCACAGCTTCAGGAGTTTGGCCAAAGCAGCCGCAAGGGGGATTTCCCTGGTAAGCTGCAGGACTCATAACTGTATTTTTTCACCCTTATGAGGGTTTATCCTTTTAGAGCTTAGAAGATTATGGTTTTTTTCTTCCCCAGATATCCTAAATAAGCAAGCATTATGATTTATTTTCTTCTAGCTGTAGTTATAGTTAGCATCACCTTCGCTTTTAATTGTGTTGTTTCTTGAGTGCTACCATTTATTTGAAATAGCAAAGAAAACGTAGATCTGCCAAAGGTCCTTAGATCTAGCCAATCTCCAAGTCCCAATAGACTTTTCCACACATTATTTTTCTTCTAATTGTTTTAAGTAATTATGTTGTTTTCTGTAATTTGGAGATTCTGTTACTTAGAACCTTATTCTGTGTTTTGTGAAATTTATTCATTTCTGGCTCTCCCAGTGATTCAGAATTTGAAGTTATAGTTCAAGTTCATGATTTATATCCTATGTTATATGTATTCCAGTCAGGTGTGACATTTTCCTTACTCCTGCAACTGCTTTTTGATTTGTGATCATCCTGTAGCAAAAATGATTATTTGTCCTCTTTTGATGCTCTTAATTTGGAATGTCATCTTGCTCCTGAGGTGGTCATTGCTTGCTTACAGTGTGATTAATATGCTTCCTGTTGTTATTCACTCAAAACAGGTAAAGAAAAGGAACAAAAATTTCTGCTTTATTCTTTAGGAGGAGGACATTTTCTAAATCCTATTGGTGCTAAATATTATAGTATTGTTATAGCTTATTGCTGTTCATGATGCTATTGTTTTCTGAATTATCTTCTCTGCAATGTTTTCTATTTTTGTTTCTCATTATGAGTAAGAGTTAGCATGTAATATATATTATCTGAATGAATTCTGTCCATAAACATCTTTTTCCAACATCACTGACCATTGGAATATGTGTAAACGTGAATCTGACTTTCTTTTCATAGTTCAACAACTTTTTTAAAAAATGGTTTAATGAGACACACTGTCAGTAAACCAGACTGAATTTCTGACATCTTAATTACTATCTTTGTGAAATGCTTTTCTAGCCACTCATCAGAAGCTGTTTTAGTGAAGAAACTATCTTGTTTTCTGCTAAGTATAGCCATGTAGCAGAAAATTATTTTTGTTTTAGCTGGGATTTTAGAAACACATAATCCAGAAAATTCAGAATTGCAGTCCTAGCAGCTGCAGTTCAGTTGTGTTAATATGTACAATGTCTTCTGTTTTGTGTAATGCCTGTGCTGACATCTGTGATTTTGTGTGCTTTTTGTGGTGGTTTTATTTTTTTCTGTGCTTACTACACTAATTATTAACATACCGTAACTATGGGAAGCTGGAGAACCATTAAAATTTTATCTGTTGATTCATAAACCCAATGTCCTTCGCTAGGTTTAAAACCTATATGTATCTAAGTGCTTTGTCTTGTAATTAATACCTGTGTTGGCTGATAGGTGCATAAAATCCTGTAATAGGTTAAATCTCTTATTAACCAAACTCCTGAAGAAGCGTTTCTTCATTGTTCTCTGCATGCCACTGTGTGTTTGGAGTAATCTAGTCACATGATTTTTACTTTTCAACTGCTAATTTTTGAGAAGATAGGACTGAAACTGAGACTTGCGATTAAAACCTGTGCTTTACTCATCCGTACCCTATTTTGGGCGCTGTTTTGTATAGCTTTTAAAAAAAGAAGGACTTTCTAATAACATTTTGTTGGTCACAAAGATGTCTGTGAGTTATAGTTCAGTGTATTGACTGTTTACACTTAAAACCTTGGGTCATTCTGCATCACAGGAGATGTATTGTAAAGTACATAGTGCACACTTCTGTCTCAGTGACCTTTTACTATGTCCATTTTAATGCATCTGTATTAGTTATTCTGCAACAAAAAAAAAACCAGTTCCTGGTTTGGAACCTGAAGTCACAATTATTTCATCAACTGAGGTAGAAATCTGAGCAGAATTTATTAAATTACATTAAAAACTAAAGTCTCATGATGTCAGAGTACAAGTTTTCCTCTTGCCTTTTCCTTATAGGGCTAAAATTTGTTGTCCTTAATTGGTTTTTAGTTATTTCCCTGGGTGGGATTTCAATTTCACGAAATAGAGATAACAGAATTTTTGTATCAACTTTGGCTTTTGGAATTCTAGATTTTCTTTTTTTTTTACTTCTTTTTATTTGTTTCATCTTTTGTTAACTGTGACTATAATTTTCTTATGCTGTTGTCCTCCTTTAGCACTCCTGTTAGTCTGTCTTTCCACCATTGTATACTGAGTACCTCGCAAGATTTCTGCAAGAGGTTCAAAAAAATAAGCTTTACTTCAACACTGGGATTTCAACGAGGCTTCTTCAGAATAGTGGCAGTGTAAAGCTGCTCTCCACTGGTGTGGAGGGCCAAGGCCTAATGTTGGGAAAGGCGTACTTGTAAGAACAGGAGCTGAAAAGCCTAGCAAATTTCAGTCCATGACAAATATCTTTGTGCACCAGAATTAGTGGTTAGAACTGTATGAGTACTCTTGAGGTTTAAAGTCATTGTGCACTGTAATTCTGGGTTCCTGCTTTCAGTTTTTCCTTTCTGAAGTATACGATGTCTTCAGTACCAAATTACATTTAACTAAGATTAATCATTGACTCTTTGCCTTTGCTGACTTTATCACAGGTGTGTGGTACAAAGGGATTTTATTGATCACAATCATTTTCCATTATCCTCCTCTGACATAACATAATTTACTGCAGAATATGGAAGATGTGTTTTAATCTGTATTGTGAACACTTTTCGCTACAAGATTGGGTGAACTGTCACTGAAAAGGTTGTTTTGGAGCATATGCAAGTAAATTTAGTTTAATGTAAAAACCAGTTTTCATAAGGAAATTGTGTTAAGTTTTTGCCTCATTTTAATTGCTAGTGAAGGGTGTACTATTAAAAATAAGTCTTAGAACTTTCATTAGAAAATGAAACTGTGATTACAGAAGTTTATTGAAATATGTTTTTGTCCTAGGTGGCCTCATGGGACCTGTGAGAATGATTTCATCTGGGCATGAACTGACAACCGATTATGATGAAAAAACACTTCATGAATTGGGTTTTAAGGATATGCAGGTATTACCACCATATAGATAGCCGTCATTGAAAAAGATTGGTTGATATGTTGCTTTAGTCTTGTGCAATTGAATTATGTAGTGGTGGTGGAAGATGTACTTTGCTTTCGGAGCGTCCTACAATTTTCTAAAACTAGTTGTTTCATGGTGTCCTGTAAGCTCAAACTAGTGCTGTTGGTCCTTGATGTTTTAAAAATAATTAAAAATTTTAAAAGCCTAATTCTTGTTATGTTAGCAGATGTGAGACCTCAAGGAAGAAAATAAAAATTTCAGGTTTTTCCTTCATCGGGGAAAACAAGGGACCAGAAAAAGCAAGCGACCAGTGAAAACAGAACCAAATATCTACATTTTGTCTGTGTTGTTGAATACATACTAATTCCATAGTAGCAGCGACTAGCTCTCTCCTTTCACAAGTTAAATCTGAAGCATTTTTTTTAATGCTTATCTCTAATTTTTTATCTCAATTCGGAGTTCCTGTTAGAGTGGTCTACTCGTAAGTTTGCTGAGGTCAACAGTATGGAAAAGGCTGACTTGATTTGTATAAGTGTGAATGGCATAATGACTGTTTGAGGAGGTTGGAGTATGACAAAACTTAGCAGCAGACCATCAGATAAGTTCTTTCTCTGTAAAGGAAGACTAAACTCATACTGTACACTTTCAGGGATCTGCTAACAGCCTTTTAGAAAGATTATTACTGGCTGATATGCTGACATGTGCCGTTGCTGGCTGTTAGCAATTGTAGCAAATGGTCTATCCTGACTCTTGTGGTTCCAGATCAGATGATCTGTTGGACTGTGTCTTCAATCGTTAGTTAGTTTCTTCTGGGTGTGATCGATACATGTTATCCCGTGCTGATAATTAGTCAGCAGGAACAGTTCATCTGAGAATGGCTTTCCGTAGTGTGGTCATGCCAGTATAACAAATGTCTGCTTTTCCAGCCACACTGCTGTTTGTGTTGTTATGCCCTCACCAGCATTCTTCTGGTCCTTTGAGCCAATTTATCTCATTTTTCCTCTGAATTAGTTTTTGTGCCATTTCATTAATGTACTGAGAAGTCAGACTGATATTAGGTCTCCCCAGCCTGAACAGCAAAGTAAGTGGTGAGGAACAAGGAAACAGGACCACTACTGTAACAACAGCAAAAAGTGTATGCATCTACGCCATGAATGCCTTCAGTGAAAGCAAAACTAAGCTTTAATTATGGCAGTTGCTCAAAATGCTTCTCAGTAAAGATTTTACATCAAAGTTATTAATGTATCTTTAAATTAATTCTGATACTGTTGAAAACGTTCCATGGCTTTAGCATGCATTTTAAAAATTCTCTCTCTCCTCCTTTTTCTTTCTCTGTTTCTAGATGGTGTTTGTATCCCTGGGTGCACCAAGGAGAGAACGTAAAGGTGAAGGTGTCCAGCTTCCAGCGTCTTGCCTACCTCCTCCTCAGAAGGACAACATTCCAATGCTTTTACTCCTGCAAGAGCCACATCTTACCACCCTTTTTGATTTGTTAGAGATGCTTGCCTCTTTTAAGCCTCCTTCTGGAGAGGTGGCTATGGAAGACAGTGAGGTAATTTAGAATAATTTTATTAGAATAATTACATTTAAGTCTTATTTAATTTGATCTATTTTTCCTATCTAGCCTATTTCTTGTGTACTCTATCCAATCGCTAGATACGTTTATTGTGTGTATATTCACATTTCACATATGGTATAATCATTATCATGGTTTTTCTGAATTTCTTGACAACCTTGTTCTGACATATTTTAAATGTTCCGAATGTTGTAGAAGCTATGAAAAGTAATTCGTAAGGAAAAATATTTGCTTAAATAGATGTGGTGACTACTAATGGGAATTGGCTTGAAGAAAGGTTTGTAAAGGTTTTATTGCAAAAACTTGAGTTTTATGTCTTATATGCCATTATTAGCTTGTGGAAAATTAAATACCCACAAGTATATTCGAACCAATAGTTTATTTTTAAGTTTTATTGACATTCAAAGGTAATGGAACTTAGTTTCTTGCAGGTTCAGTGAGACTTCAACTGTCATGTTCCATTTGTGGATTTACATTAGATAGGAAACAGGCAGCTTTTTAATTAAGAGTAAATACATTTTTGAACTTCGAAATCTTAGCAATGTTGTTTTCACAAAGAAATTTGCAATAACAATGGTTGTTCTGTGATTTGTCAGAGTGCAAGATGCGAAGAACTCCATCTCCATGCAGAAAACTTATCCAGACGTGTCTGGGAACTGTTAATGCTTCTGCCAACGTGCCCTAATATGTTGCAGGCATTCCAGAATATTTCAGATGAGCAGGTGAACAAAGAATGCTTGTTTTACGTATTTATCTTCATTATACATGGATGTTTAGTGTCTAGTGTTTTAGTTTAATTTTCCCCAAATAGGAATGTTAAATAGTAGGTATGTTAAGTATGATGAGACACAAGTAAAGATAACAGAAAACCCTAATAATTCTTATGAAATTAAACTAAACAGAGTTTAGTTTAGTTCCTGAAGTTTGATTTTGTGATTTCTTTTAAAAAATTATTTGATAAATGAAAAGAATAATCAATGCTAATTGTTGCAATCTTTTGGTTTGAATTGAAGCAGCAGTTTCTTCATTTGCAGCTTTACTTTAACATTATGGCTGTTGTGGTGGTAATCCTTTTGTATTCTCTTCTGTAATTGCAAAAACATGGGTACTTACCTTTTCTTGCCCTATTGATGAAAATTTTTCCTCTTCTAAAGTTGTTGAAATTATATATTAACAGTTTTTAGATATTAAAGATTTATGGACACGTGCATCAGAATTTTGGTGGAATTATAATTTAGAGTATAATGTTTGGCTTCCTCTACTTTAAAATTGTGTGTACTTTAGCTTACAATTATGTTGGAGGTTTGCTCAGATTTCATTGCTGATTTCACATAATTCAAATTGTTAATCGTGTATAGAAATATACTTGAAATTGTCTCATTTAACATAATAGATGAAATTAAAAACCAAATAATTTGTCCACATCACTTTAAAAATCCTCTCCTTGCATTTTTCTTATTGATCAGCATAACATGTTTGTATTAGTTGCTTTCTGTCTTTTTTATCTTTTAAGGGTAATGATGGCTTTAGCTGGAAGGATCTTCTGCGAATAAAAAGTGCCCATAAACTTCTGTATGCCCTGGAAATTATTGAAGCTTTGGGAAAGCCCAACAGGAGAATAAGACGTGAATCTACGGTAACAGAGTTTCTTGCACTGAATATGTTTTTCTCTCTGAACCAAAGTATATATTGATGAGTTATTTTATAGTATTTTAATTCTTTAACTGTTTTTGCAATGAATTGTTCTTGTTTAACTTTAGGGAAGTTACAGTGATCTTTACCCAGACTCAGATGATTCGAGTGAAGATCAAATAGAAAATAGTAAAAACACGTGGAGCTGCAAGGTTTGATTTTCCTACAGTATTCTGTGATGCCTAACATAGTTTTTCAAAAAAGATATAAAATGAAAACCTATTTAAAACACTATCTGTCTTAGCAGTTTTTATCTCAAATTTATGTATAATATTTTAAAGTTTTTCAGTGTTATCAGGCCTGTAAATTTGTCATAGTTGTGTACAACTATTTCTTTTGTTTTTTCATAAAATATCTAGCTGAACAGTTTATCAGATTTTTTTAAAAAATTATTTATAAAGCGTAGATTCGTATCTAACTGAGCTTAGTGATATGTCTGTATTTACTTTTTCTCACATTGGCTCCATAATATACTTACAGTTTGTTGCTGCTGGAGGGCTCCAACAGTTACTAGAAATTTTTAATTCTGGAATCTTAGAGCCAAAAGAACAGGAATCATGGACCGTGGTAGGTGTTTATTCATCTTCTTTCTCCAGAATAACATAGCTGACATTTGGAGAGATTTCATTACTTTCAGACTTTGTTATAGTTACTTTTCTATAGCAAGTGAAATAAATGGATTCTGTAATTGAAACTGGAAGAGTCTATGCAATCACTTTTTTTTTCTTGAATATTCTAACTTCCTGGAAGAATTTATTTAAAAAAAAAATCTTCATAACTTACGCTTTTTATATTTTAAAAACCCCCTTTGTGTTTTTCTGTGAATTTTTGGTTTAATTTTTTGTCTAGACTTAAAAATTCCTAGTTTGTAGAACGTAAAATTGTAGATCATGGGAACATCTTAGAAAATAAACTGGATTCCATCTTTAGGAATGATTGCAACTGCATTGATAATACTGTTGCATATCAGGCTTCTTTTAAAAAGTCAAAATTTGTCAAACATGAAGGAGGTATTTTATTTTTGCTGTTTTTTCTTCTTGTTTTAGGGGGGTTGCTATTTGGAAACTTTTATTACAGTCTGTTTTAAAGCCATAGTCTGTTAATTATCTTTCCCTCTGAAGAGGCCAAGAAATACATTTCCCCTTGTCGGCACTGAGAGAAAAGTGGTAGCTTTGTGGCTATGGTGTTAATAAAGGCATTTTTCAATAATGAGCATTATCATTAGTAATTCTTATATAATGTCTTTTTCATCATTATTCTGTTACTAGGCTGAGGTAAATTCATGTCATAATGAAAACTTTTTTTTATTAGAGTAGTTTTTTATTTTCAATTCCTTGGCATTTGATTAAAAAAATTAAATATCGCAAACTCTGAGTCATGTACATAAAAAGAAGTAAATGAACAAGCATACACATATATGTATAAAACTGATGACAGTTACTGAAATGCCAAAAAGAAGGGAGGTATAGTTTTTATTGAAAGGTTGGTTTTAACTGATTTTGATGTGTGTGTTCTAAAATTCTTTCAATATTAGAAACAAATTGTCCTTCTCTCTATTGAGTGCTTGTATGATTGCTTTTATTAGTTTGTCCAGAAAGTATGCACAACACGGCAAAAATGGCAACAAATTCTGCAACTGAGTCCTGACTACGCGTGTCTGTGCTGTGACATGGTGCTCTGTTTTTGTTCATTTTCCTCTCATAATGCACTTTCTGCTGGTGGAGCTGGCCAAGTGCTATGTTTGGCTATAACCACATGGCTGAGAGCCAAGGAAATTGAACTCAAGAGTTAGTAAATGAATCGGTGGTTTCCACCTAACAAGAGATGTTAAAATACAAAATGGGATTTTTAAGCTAGTATATGTATTGTCTCTGCATGGTTAAATATATTCAACTTGAAAGCACTTCTGTATACCATTCTTTATACCCTGCGCTGTAGTTGAATACAATGCAGGAAAGGCTCTTAACTGTAGAATTAACTCCTGTGCTATTTCCTGTGTTATTTAATGCACTGAGTAACAGAATGTCTTGAATGCACTTGTTAATAGGACTAGATTGTGACAATATTTTCATTATAAGAAGTAAGGGGATTTTTAATACCCTTCCTCTTTAGTGAGGTTTTGCCAGTTAGTTCTAGCTGTTTATCCTTTATACCTTTCTTAAGCTTTGCATTTCAAGTTCCATAGTACCTTGAAATGAAAAATAAACTTGATATGTAAAATAAATGCCTGAAAAAATAAAATTTAATTTTCTCCTTACTCACAGTGGCAGTTAGACTGTCTTGCTTGCTTGCTGAAGCTGATATGCCAGTTTGCTGTTGATCCTTCGGATCTGGATTTAGCTTACCATGATGTTTTTGCCTGGTCTGGTGTAGCAGAGAGTCACAGAAAAAGAACGTGGCCAGGCAAATCAAGGAAGACTGCAAGTGACCATGCAAAGGGCCTTCATATACCTCGTTTGACAGAGGTGAGAGATAAAGCGTGTGTCCATTTTGTGAACTTTCGAAAAATTACTCCTTTGTTGTATGAAGCCTTGATTTTGGTAATAAAATAATGCAGTGGAAAAGTTGCTAATATTCATCTATATCCTACATGTTATTCCCCTCTGAAAAGTATTTTAATTGCTTTAAGCCTGGAAGTTTTAAAAGCTGGAACAAAAAGGCTTTTGGTGATTGGTGAGCATGTGAATTGGGAATTCAGAATTCCCCATGCTTTATACCTCTTTCTTAGATTTTGTTTTCCAAATTAATTACTCCTTTTTTTTAATGGTAACCTGTTATATAGACTGTCCCAATCCTCACTAAATTAATTTTAGATTCCTTTAGTAAACACTAAAATAACTTACCCTGCTAGGGATATCTGAGTGTATGATAAACTTACCTGAACTTGTAAACCTTCCTACCATATTCCTGCATGCTAATTTCCAAATATAGACCAAGCAAATGTAGTATTTTGGTATCAGGGATATGTTCGCTGTAAATCAATTGTTCTTGTGCACAGGACCAGCTGTGATTGTCAGAAAGTGTAGATCTGAACTGTACGCTGGAGCCAAACTTCCCACTTGTCATTGTCATACATGGAAAGACCTTAACTATTCTATAAGTGTTAGGTATTTTTGACAAAACAGATCCCTAAATTACCAAAGCTACTATGATAGAGGAAAATTATAAAAGATATTAAATTTTTTAGCATTGGTTGTGTGTAAATGCTACTGCCAGTTTCTGTAACTGGTTTTAGTTGTCAGTTGATGGGTATTTTTTATTGCAGTGGATTTGCTATTTAAATATTTTAAAAGCCTTTCTTCAGACTTTGATCTGAAAATTCTGTGTAGCCTGTCAGATTCTCTAAAAATGTGTAATTTAAGTGAATGTATAGTCAATAAAATGCCTGTCACAGAGACAGGTGAAATTTACATATCCAACCTCATCTTCAGCCTGGTGTCCTCAAGCCTAAGATTTTTTAAAAGGAAGTGAATAGTCTATGCTTTTAAAATAATACTGTATTTTTACTAAAAGGATTGAATAAATGGTTTTCTATCCAGTTAAGTTGTCTTGCTTAGACAAATAGACTGAAATTTTAATGTTTAGACTTAGTCAATGAAACACAAGATTTTAGAGCTGCCTTAATGAAAAGCAGTGTAAGTTTTAACTATGGAGATGCTATGATTTGTCTTTTGCTCTTCCTTCCTCTACACAGGTGGTTTTGTTTTAGATTCACACAGTGTGTATAATTTAAAAGCAGATCAAAAAGCTTGTTGTTATATTAACTGTTTTTTTTTTTCTTTTGACTTCAATTTTTAAAGGTGTTTCTTGTACTTGTCCAGGGAACCAGTTTGATTCAGCGACTTATGTCAGTTGCTTATACATATGACAACTTGGCACCTAGGTACAATATCTTTTTATTTTTGTAATAAAGCTAATCAAGTGTGCACATTTTCATCACCGCTGTAAAAAAAGTAAATAGCTCTTTCAGTTGTAGTCCCTATTAACACTTATATTAGAAATTTAAGTCTATAGGCGTTAGGCTTGCTTTTCTTAGTCACCTCTTTCGGTAGTTACCCTACCCTTATAGGAGGAGTGAGGAAGAGGATAGTGGTGAGCACTCTCAATGGTCAGGGTATAAGACACAGAGCAACAAAATATATATGTTATTTTCTCATAAGTTCTCATGCCAAAACTATTTCTTTGTTCTGTCTGTAGCAATTAGCATTCTCGATTTCAAGGCAGTGTAAAGAAGAAATTAAAGTAAAATCACTTTTAAGCTGCTTAGTCATCTGTTGGTTTTTACTTATTTTTCCCATCCTAATAACATTAGCTTATTACTGCTGAAATTACCATTATTGTTTTAGTGACAATTCATGTACTGATGGCAAAATTTTGCCTTCAGAAACAGGCTATTAGAGATTTTTGTCCTTTTTGCTTTCTGTCCTGAGAAAAGCGATTCTGTGTGAAACTGCATCTTGACAGAGTCAGGCTGATGGTGAGGAGGGCATGGTTTTTGCTGCATTTGGTGTTGTAGAATTACTTGGTTCCAAGTAATGGATAGTGTGGGTATCCATACTTTTAAAAGAGTGTTTAGGACTTTCAGAGCATTTCCAGCCAAATCAGCAAGTGTAACTAACTTTAACATCTAGTTGAGTTGCAGGAATAGTTTTAAACATATACAGTATGGTTTTGGTTTCATAACCTTTTATTGCAATTTATTGAAGTATAAGTAAATAAATACATTTAAATTTGTCTAAAGTTTTCAAATGTTTGTTCAAAGTGTGGTTCTCTGTGAAGAATGCTAGCTTCTTCTGTATGGGTCAGTTCTTAGTTCTGTTTTACATCTGCTCTCTTTTGGATAAAATAAAGGGATTGTGGGTATTTTTTTTTCTTGACTTTTTACCTTGTAGTCCATAAAGCTTTAAGGGGGTAACTTGAAGATTTTAATAGTTTTATTATTGTTGCTAATTTTGAATGGTGCAAGAATTAATCCTTTTAAGATTAAAATTTTAGTTTTCTTAGTGGGTACTTAAGAGTAACTGTGTTGTTACTTGTGCGTACTTGTATCTCTAAGTGTTACATTCTGTGAGAAAGTTCAAATGGCTTTATCTTCTTCCTGTTCAGGGTGTTGAAAGCTCAGTCTGATCACAGATCAAGACATGAAGGTTAGTGCTGCAAAGTTGACGATACTATGAACTAATAGTAATGAAAGCATATTGAAGATAACAAATCATGTTTGATTTATTCCACCATTATAATGCTATAAAATTGTATTCCTTGGTCGTGTTAGGGCTGTTATAATCTAGGTGGGAATACACAGAGAGACTTTCTTTGGCAATTGTTTTATATAAATTGAAATTTTGTATTGTAGCTATGCCTTCAGAAGAACTGTTTTTGGTAGGAAAACCAGCTGTATTCTTATCTTCCAAAGAGCAGCATATATAACACCATAACAGAGGCACCGATAGTCACCTTTATTCTGGTTTACAGAAATCATTCTGGGACCAGAATTCCTTGGAGCTACACCATCTGTCTCTCTTGTGGAGGTTTCTTACAAAAGATCTAGATTACCTGTGTCAAACTAGGTCTGTATCAAAGTAATTGTTGAAAGTATGGCGCAGGCACACATAAATATGGGTATGTCCTCTTAGGCTTATATGTTGCATTCAGTTTTTCCACTTTGGTCTGCCCTGTGGATGTTAATGTCTATGAACTCAAATTCTCAGTAAATGCTATGTATCACCTACTAAAGTCTTACTTGCAGCTGTTAAGAAGAAAGGGACAGATAAACTAGTTAGTCCAGGGAATTGTTCACGTTAAGACATGATACAACACATTAGCAAAGTACCAGCTTGCTGCTTAAGAAGTTGAGATGCAGGTAAAGGCTGTGCCCCAGATTGGTAATCCTTAGAGTAATCTAATTTAATTGTCATCAAATTGTACAATGGTCAGTATTTAGTAAGCATATTGTTAAAATTCTGAGTTTAGGTAATATCTTACATGCCATAAAGGCCTTAGTCTTCTACGTTAGTATGACTGAAATAAACATCATATGTGCTAGAACTATGCAACTCTTCAACCTAAAAAGCCTATTCTATTAGTTACAGTGTAATTTATTCTCATTTTCTTTCAGTCACTCATTATTCAATGTGGCTCTTGGTGAGCTGGGCTCACTGTTGTTCCTTGGTGAAATCCAGTCTGGCGGACAGTGATCATTTGCAAGACTGGCTAAAGAAACTTACCCTTCTTATTCCAGAGGTATGTTAGAGAGGTTATTGTATTACTAATCAGTGCATAATTAGTGCATAATATGGAGCAATATTAACTTTAGTGTCAAGCTACCATTACATTCAAAACATGTTGTTTCCTGCTAAAAGTGGGCAGGATCTGACTTGGTTACTTGCAATCCTGTTTAAGAAGTAATCGTTTATAATTAAAATGCCGCATAAGGTAGCTCGTTTGTGGTTGATTGCAAACCAGTTTATAAACTCTTGTCTTTGTGCTTTACTTCAGCTTCTGTCTGAAGGTGACCTTTTCACTGTTAATTTGTTGATTTTTCTGGGTGTTGCCCTCTAATGTGGATTAGCCTAAATATACATCCTCCATTGTCCCTAAATTAGATGAACGAGTCCTTAAATTCATATCGGCAGTGGCAGGGATGAGTACTGAGAGGATCAGGAAAACACACCTGATCAACACCTGGCTCAGAGGCTGGTGCCAGAGGTGCAATTTTGGGTTTTTGATCATGAGGAGGCTTATGTGGCACCAGGCCTGCTAGCAACAGATTGAATTCACCTGTCTCACAGGGGGGTAAGGATTCTCGCTCATAAGCTGGCAGGGCTCATCGAGAGGGCTTTAAACTAGGTTTGAAGGGGGAAGGGGGAATTACCAGGCCCATTACAGACAGACCTAGGGGTGGCACGCTGAGGGTAAGAGTGGATTAGACAGTTCAGCTCAAGTGCATCTACACTAATGCACGCAGTATGAGCAACAAGCAAGAGGAGGCCATTGTGCAACAGAACAGCTATGACCTAGTGGCCATCACAAAAACAGGGTGGGACGAGTCTTATAGCTGGAGTGCTGCAATGGATGGCTATAAGCTCTTCAGAAGGGATAGGAGAGGAGGTGGGGTGGCTCTGTATGTTAGGGAGCATTTTGATTGTATAGAAGTTGAGGATTGTGATGATAAGTTTGAATGCTTATGGGTAAGAACAAGGGGGAGGGCTAACAAGGCTGATATCTTGCTGGGAGTGTTTTATAGGCCACCCTCCCAGCAGGAGGAAGCAGATGAGGCATTCTATAAGCAGTTGGCAGAAGTCTCGCCGTCGTTCCCACTTATTCTTGTGGGAGACTTCAACTTGCCAGACATCTGCTGGAAATACAACACAGTGGAAAGGAAACAGTCTAGGAGATGGAGTGTGTGGAAGATAACTTCCTGACACAGCTGGTAAGCGAGCCTACCAGGGGAGGTGCCTCGCTTGGCCTGCTGTTCACAAACAGAGAAGGACTGGTGGGAGATGTGGTGGTTGGAGGCCGTCTTGGGCTTAGTGACCATGAAACGATAGAAATCTCGATCCTTGGTGAGGTAAGGAGAGGTGCCATTAAAACCACTAAGATGGACTTCCGAAGGGCAGACTTTAGGCTCTTTAGGATGCTGGTTGGGAGAGTCCCTTGGGAGGATGTTCTGAAAGGCAGGGGGTCCCAGGAAGGCTGGACATTCCTCAAGAGGGTGGTTTTAAAAGCACAGGAACAGGCTGTCCCCATCTGTAGAAAGACAAAGGGGCAGAGAAGATGACTAGCCTGGCTAAACAAAGAGCTTTTCCTGGGACTCAGGGGGGAAAAAAGGAGAGTCTACAATCTCTGGAAGAAGGGTCAGGCAACCCAGAAAGAGTACAGGGACCTTGCCAGGTCATGCAGAGTTAAAATTAGGAGGGCAAAAGCCCAGCTGGAACTCAACCTGTCTGCGCAGAATCACACAGAATCACAGAATGTTAGGGATCGGAAGGGACCTCGAAAGATCATCTAGTCCAGTCCCCCTTCCGGAGCACAACACCTGGATCAGATCACACACGAACGCATCCAGGCAGGCTTTGAATGTCTCCAGAGAAGGAGACTCCACAACCTCTCTGGGCAGCCTGTTCCAGTGCTCTGTCACCCTCACTGTAAAGAAGTTTTATCTCATATTCAAATGGAACCTCCTATGTTCCAGCTCGAACCCATTGCCCCTTGTCCTATCACTGGATGTCACAGGGAAGAGCCTGGCTCCATCCTCCTGACACTCACCCTTCACATATTTATAAACATTGATTAGGTCACCCCTCAGTCTCCTCTTTTCCAAGCTGAAGAGACCCAGCTCCCTCAGCCTTTCCTCATCAGGGAGATGCTCCGTTCCCTTAATCATCTTCGTGGCTCTGCGCTGGACTCTCTCCAGCAGTTCCCTGTCCCTCTTGAACTGAGGGGCCCAGAACTGGACACAATATTCCAGATGAGGTCTCACCAGGGCAGAGTAGAGGGGGAGGAGAACCTCCCTCAACCTACTGACCACCCCCCTTCTGATACACCCCAGGATGCCATTGGCCTTCTTGGCCACGAGGGCACAGTGCTGGCTCATGGTCATCCTGCTGTCCACCAGGACCCCCAGGTCCCTCTCCCCTACACTACTCTCCAACAGCTCACTACCCAACTTATACTGGAACCTGGTGTTGTTCTTGCCCAGATGCAAGGCTCTACACTTGCTCTTGTTAAGTTGCATTAAATTTTTTCCCGCCCAAATCTCCAGCCTGTCTAGGTTTCGCTGAATGGAAGCACAGCCTTCTGGCGTGTCAGCGACTCCTCCCAGTTTTGTATCATCAGCAAACTTGCTGAGGGTGCACTCTACTCCCTCATCCAAGTTGTTGATGAATATATTGAACAGCACAGGTCCCAATACTGAACCCTGAGGAACTCCACTAGATACAGGCCTCCAACTAGACTCCATCCCATTCACCACAACTCTCTGACTTCTTTTCTCCAGCCAGTTCACAATCCATCTCACTACCCGATTATCCAGATCGCACTTCCTCAGTTTAGCCGCGAGGATACTGTGGGAGACGGTGTCAAATGCTTTACTGAAATCGAGATAGACCAGTGGTAAAAGAAAATAAAAGATAATAAAAAATGTTTTTACAAATACATTAACAACAAAAGGAGTGCTTTGGAGAATCTCCATCCCTTGTTGGATGCAGGAGGGAACATTGTCACCAAGGAGGAGGAAAAGGCTGAGGTGCTTAATGCCTTCTTTGCCTTGGTCTTCAGTAGTCAGACTAGTTATCCTCAGGGTATTCAACTCCCTGAGCTGGCAGGCAGGGACAAAGAGCAGAATAACCTTCCCACAATTCAGGAGGAAGCAGTTAATGACCTGCTACACCACCTGGGCACACACAAGTCCATGGGGCCAGATGGGATCCACCCGAGAATACTGAGGGAGCTGACAGGGGAGCTTGCCAAGCCCCTCTCCATCATTTATCAACAGTCCTGGCTAACAGGGGAGGTCCCAGAAGACTGGAAACTTGCCAGTGTGACACCCATCTGCAAGAAGGGCCGTAAGGAGGACCCAGGGAACTACAGGCCTGTCAGCCTGACCTCGGTACCAGGGAAGATTATGGAACAGCTCATCTTGAGTGTGCTCACACGGCATGTACAGGACAACCAGGGGATCAAGCCCAGCCAGCATGGGTTCGTGGAAGGAAGGTCATGCTTGACCAATCTGATCTCCTTCCGTGACCAGGTGACCCGCCTAGTGGATGAGGGAAAGGCCGTGGATGTCATCTACTTGGACTTTAGCAAGGCCTTCGACACCGTGTCCCACAGCATTCTCCTAGAAAAGCTACTGGCTCATGGCTTAGACAGGAACACCCTTTGCTGGATAAAAAACTGGCTGGATGGCCAAGCCCAGAGAGTCGTGGTGAACAGAGTTAAGTCCAGGTGGCAGCCAGTCACCAGTGGTGGTCCCCAGGGATGGGTTTTGGGGCCTGTCCTGTTTAACATCTTTATCAATGACCTGGATGAGGGGATTGAGTGCTCCCTCAGTAAGTTTGCTGATGACACCAAACTGAGTGGGTGTGTTGATCTCCTTGAGGGTAGGGAGGCTTTGCAGAGGGATCTGGACAGGCTGGACCAATGGGCTGAGGCCAATTGTATGAGGTTCAATAAAGCCAAGTGCCAGGTCCTGCACTTTGGTCACAACAACCCCACTGCAATGCTACAGGCTTGGGGGAGAGTGGCTGGAAAGCTGCCCAGCAGAGAGGGACCTAGGGGTGCTGGTTGACTGCTGGCTGAACAAAAGCCAGCAGTGTGCCCAGGTGGCCAAGAAGGCCAATGGCATCCTGGCCTGTATCAGAAATAGTGTGGCCAGCAGGAGTAGGGAAGTGACTGTGCCCCTGTACTCGGCACTGGTGAGGCCACACCTGGAATCCTGTGTTCAGTGTTGGGCCCCTCACCACAAGGACATTGAGGTGCTGGAGCAGGTCCAGAGAAGGGCAATGAAGCTGGTGAAGAGTCTGGAGCACAGGTCTTATGAGGAGTGGCTGAGGGAGCTGGGGTTGTTTAGAGAAGAGGAGGCTGAAAGGAGACCTTATCACTCTCTACAACTACCTGAAAGGAGGTTGTAGTGAGGTGGGCTCTGGCCTCTTCTCTAAAGTAACAAGTGATAGGACAAGAGGAAATGGCCTCAAGTTGTGCCAGGGGAGGTTTAGGCTGGATATTAGAAAAAAATTCTTCACTGAAAGAGTGATCAGGCCTTGGAACAGGCTGCCCAGGGAAGTAGTGGAGTCACCATCCCTGGAGGTATTTGAGAAATGTGTAGATGTGGTGCTTAGGGACATGGTTTAGTGAGTTAGGTGGTGCAGGTTGGACAGTTGGACTTGATGATCCTTGAGGTCTTTTCCAACCTTAATGATTCTATGATATAAAAATGTCATTAATGAATCTTTGCTTGGCTTTAAGTAATCTTTTCTGATGGAATAAAGGCTTGAAGATTGCATAAAGATATACATAGTAGAAAATTTTTGTATTTACTAGTGATTGCTTAAAGGTACAGTGTGGACATGATGTGATAATTATCTGTTGCTTTATTACTAATGCACAGAAAAAGCTTACATGCTGACTCCATTTAAAAACCCTGGAAAATAAGAGTGCAAACTTCCAAAGCTGGATTAGAGATAGTCTGTGAATATTTTTTTAAGAAAAGAATAAAAGAAAGAAGAAAATAATTCTTCTAGTGAAATTAAACAAATTAACTATAGACTTAGGAATTGAGTAAATGTAAGATGCAGCATCACAGAAATTTCCCTAATTTGCCCAGATGTGATATTTTCTATTTTAGTAACTGGCTGTAATCTTTACTGTAATTAATACGTAACTCAAGAGACAAATCAGCTTTTTTGTTAGGATAATATCTTTTGCTTTTTTCTGTAAGTAATTTAAATGTACCTTATTTGTAATACATGTTTTTAGAAAGACATGTTCTGCCCTGTTAAGGTGGTAGATACTATGAGAGGAACTTACTATGTACATATGAAGTAAAAATCAACAAAAGAAAAAGAATCTTCCAAATAATGTGTGTAATCATTTAATTCTTTTATTTTTCATAAAGACTGCTGTTCGCCATGAGTCTTGCAATGGTTTATACAAGTTATCTCTCTCTGGTCTGGATGGGGGAGACTCAATTAATCGATCCTTTCTTCTACTGGCTGCATCAACATTATTAAAATTTCTCCCTGATGCTCAAGCTCTGAAACCAATCCGGGTAAGAATTTAAGGAATTACAAGACTTTATCAGAGATCTATTTAAATTTACTTTTGTTAATACAAAAATAAAAAATGTGAGCACATTATCGTTATGTCTGGCATAATGTTTCTGATACACTGAGATGTTAAGTAAGACTTTTGGTTTAGCTGCTTCCAGGAAGTTCACAAAAGTAATTAAAGCTGTGACACTGCAGTAATTTAGAGCTTGCCTGTGCAGTAATTTAGAGCTTGCCTGTGCTTGGAGAAATGCAGAATAGCATTTGGGAAGTGCTCCTGTTCTGGAATTTTAGTGTTCACATAGCACACTGATTGGGAATAACAGTTGTGTTTTCAACATATGCCTCAATTTCCCTTTTAAATGTAGGTGAGTCTATAAAGAAATCTGTACCTTGTTTTACATATATACACAAGTACCCTCTGTTGTTGTGGCTGAATGTTACTGTTGTTCCCCAGTCAATTGCTGCTGGTTTTCTGTTGGACGATCATTGTCCTCACAGTTCTACTAAACAGAAGAGATTCAGTGCATGCCATCAAAACCACTTCAGGAGGAGTTCCCATTGTAGTGTTTGGAGGTGAATAGAGATGGTTTGAACTAACCTGGATGATTTTGCCTAAAGTCAGTTAAGGATTGTAGACCTAGGAGTGCATATCAGGGAAGGCTGTGCTGACCTTACCCGACGTAGCTAGGTCTGAAGGAGAGCACTTACATGGACTTATGAATGGCAGTGAAATGTGAACCTAGATTTTGAGTCTGTCAAGCAGTTATTCTTGTGGCCCTGTGCAGCATTTAATTTCAGGTGAGTGTGGTTAATTCAGTTTAGGTCTGCTTTCATTTTAAACTTGGTTAATATTAAAACCAAAAAGTTAAATTAAAACAATCTGCAGAAGATTTTGCATTATTTGACTGATTTCCAGAAGAATTTAAAATTAAACTACTGATGAATTCAGCCAAAGTTTATCATATTTTGTCTAGTCTTATATTGAAAATTTTACAATTTGTGGTGGATAGTATGGAGTCAATAATATTTTAATTTTTTTTAAATGTCTGGCAGATCATCCTGAAATCTTTCAAGAAAATTAATATTTCAGAAGATATAGAATACACACTTTTCTATAAAAAATAGAACATGCGCTGTTACCATTGTAAAATACATTGTTCTTGTACTTGGCTTATCTTAAATAAGAGCTTGTAGAAAGTAATATCCTTGTAATGGTTACTGCATTTACTACATTTTTTAAGTTATTTTGTCTGATGTACTTGAGACAAAAGCAATTTCTTTTCACAGATAGAGGATTACGAGGAAGAAACAGTGCTGCGACCGGGTTGTAAGGAATATTTTTGGCTGCTGTGCAAACTGATTGATAACATACATGTCAAAGATGCAAGTCAGGTAGGTTTTGCTTTGCATTCATGTGAATTATTTTTCTTTAATTTGGGTATTCAGACCACTTTTACTGCAGTATGAGAGATTTTTACTTAAGATATGGTGAACGGCTGTGAACAGCTCTTGGGTCTTTGCTGTCTTCCAGCTTCCCCTACTCTCTGATGTGTATTTATTAGCTGTTGGCCAAAGGAAGCTTCAGATACTGAACCTGTAGAGAAGGGGAAATGGATATAATACACAAGGAGGGTGTACTTAGGTGAAGGTAACAGACATTGGGAATGCTGTAATTATCTATGAAATTTACTGTTGATAATTTTAATGCGGTCTAAGGAGGAGGTAATCAAGTATTTTACTAACGCTGAAAGGAAAAAAAAATCGGTTAGCAACCACTTCGCACAGATTAGAAAACTTATTCACAACTTTGGAAACATCTCTGAAGGGTTAAAGTCACCTTTTGGGCAAACTGCAACTGCTTGTGCTGGCTGGTGGCCCTAAATGAATCTCTCTAGTTCATTTTCAGTATTGTGGCAGGAGTGTGGGAAGGGAAGGAAGATAAAGCCTTAATTCTAGTTTCTCCAGAATGGAAAAGTCTTGTCCTCTCCTACCTCTGGATGTTCCCAGTAGAGGCAGAAATTTTGCTTCCCCCCACACGTTCTCTGCTCAGTTCCCTTCCATTTCTGTTTTATTAATTGAATCTCTTAGCTAGGCTACAGTTCTGCCTACTTCTCCTGCATGTTGCTCAAACAAGAAATGCTAATGGGACTTCTCAACTTTCTGATGACAAGCTGTATGTTCTTGTGAGAAATAACAATTAAACAGTTCTCTTCAAATAGTATTATTCCGTTTTTTTGGTATAGTAGATAATGTATATTTGTGGGATTTGGAAATGAAAGAATAAATGTTACTTCATTTGAACTGTTCAGCATTGATTTTGAAAACTGGTTTTATCACATTTATAAAAATGTGTTAAAATATTGTTGTGAGCGTGTTTGAAAGATGAGTTATAGTTATTCCTGTTTTCCTGTGTGCAATAACAATATTTCATCTAAAAATATAACCATAGTTTCAGATGAGGCTTATAAGTTGTAATTAATGAAGTATGTAATTATTTTCCATTTATGTTCCATTTTCTTTGTTTTTAATCAGACCACACTGCTTGATTTAGATGCACTAGCAAGACATCTTGCTGACTGCATTCGGAGGTAAGGTTTGCTAACTAATTTCACTTGTAAATTGCATTATTTATTGTTAGTGGGACAGAGTTTTAACATTCCTTTTGTATACGTGTGTATATATAGCAGAGAAATCCTTGACCATCAAGATGGTAATATAGAAGATGATGGACTTACAGGACTACTTCGTCTTGCAACAAGTGTTGTTAAGCACAAACCACCCTTTAAATTTTCTCGTGAAGGCCAGGTAAGAAAAGGCACTGAAAGACCGCAAAGAGATCAAAATAGTGTCATCTCTTCTTATGCTACTTTCTTCATTTCACTTTTTTTCTGCTATTTTGATTGCATGGCTCGATATATGAGAATATATCAGTTTCTAGCCTTAGGGTGATGGATAAAAACACACATATCATTCCTTATTAAAAAGTAGCATGTACGGTCCCTTCCTATTCTGACTATATTTAATTTCAGGATAGAGTTCTTTATAAACAATTTATAAATGAATTTTATTTTTTTTCTTTGATTGTCTTTAAATGTTTTTACTATTGATCAGCATTAACTGGTTTAAAAATCATTAACAACAACTGCTTTTTGACCATATCCTGGTACAGCTGTGATCTGAAAGTAGCTTTTAAGCTCTATATCTACACAGTGGCAGACAACTTGTGACAAGAATACTCCATTTCATCTGTACTTGTAAGCTGGGAAAGTGGCTAGGCAGGGGAAGCTGCTAAAAAATTTCTGCTTTGTGTTAGGGGGCTACATTGTCTAAAATTTAAAAAAAAAAACAAAAACACATGGTGTAAAAACTGGTGGGATTTTCTACAGACTGTGCTAAGCTTGTGATTGGACTTTTGGTGAGCTTTCACGAGGACAATAATCCCCTGTATCCAGTTATGTTGCATATATCCTGTCTCTTACTCTGTTATAAAATGGCCCTGAAGGTAATTTTAGTGTCCTAAAGTTTTAATAATGTCCACATTATGCACCACCTAACATAAAGTTACATTGCTGATAGCATTTTAAAAATGTACAACTATGTAATTCTTCTGGAATAAGTGTATTTTAAGTATGGAGACCTTGCAGATCTAAATGAGAACAAGGATTTGATTCACAGACTACAGTGCGGAGGATGAGGTAGAAATTAAAGTAGAAGAGGTATGCAAAGACAAATTTACATAGGTTGGATATATGAGAAGTATAAGAATAAAACAAAATGAAAGCTTAAGTAGAAAGGTGTGATACTATACAGAATCCTAAAGTATGCTGCATGTATGCAGCGTATCACAGAGAGGCCAGAAGTTTGATTTGAAAAACAGATTAATGTGAACAGAGCAGTATCCACAACAAACTTCTCAAGAAGAGTTTGGCTTTGCTGAGAGCCAGGGACTTAGTGCATTTTCTGAGACTAGGTCATGGTCTACTGTTATTCTTGTTTTAATTCTGTGTACAGTTAAGAACACTTGTTACTTGCATATTATAAAGTTCGTTAATGAAGAGTTCTGTGTTGTGTTCAATATAATAGAACAGGATCTGAGCAAAACTTGTTGAAAAAATATCCAGGAAAATACAATGGCAAATACTGAAAATAGTTTAGACCTGGCCAGAGGATTCTGATGCTCCTCTGTGCCTTTTCTTCCGTACAGATTCCTTCTTTTACTAAGTAAACCAAATTATGGTTCAGCAAATATTGTCAAACTTTAAAGGTCACATTTTGTGACAACAGTGGATACTTGTGCTACCTTCTTTGATGTCTTTTATAGATAATCGCTGCCTTTCCAGAGAAATCTGGAAGAAATTTGTTTACTGTGTTGGCTGGGAGAAGATCTTTCTATATTATTCAGCTATAAACTTGAGACCCTGGTTATAAGATGATATATTAAGACTATAGGAATTTCCCTGCACACTAGACAAGGCTTTTTATGGTGATTTTGCTGTGTACTCTGCAAAAGGCAATTTTTTGAAATATTCAAAGTTTAGTTAGATTTTACAGCAGAGCCTGCCTTTTAACATTAAAAGGCTTCTTAACCGAAGATACCTAAGTGGGGACATTCAGGAAGAACTTTTTTAAAAGTACAGTGTAGAAATTGTAGAATGAGGATTTGTGGCCTGTGCTCTACAAATCAGGGAAGAATTCTATTGCTAAAAAAAAAAAATCCAAGAAGATACCTTTGGGGAAAAAAAGCAACCAGAATTCTGCAGAGGATTTATTGTCTTACTATGTAGACAACTAAAGTGATACACTGCTAGTATGATTTAATGATTTAATACAATTTGTTAAGATTGCAGACATTTTACAGAAGCAGCGAAGTGCAGGCTATGGATTACATCTTCAGCCCTTGACATAAAGTATGCCCATGAGTTGCTGGTTTTTTAAGGAAATTTGTTGAAATACTACTTTACAAATTCTGCTCAATTTCTTTTTTCATAGTCTCGTTATACCACTTAAATGACTAATTAGTAATGTTCACTTTGTAGCTGAAAGGTGGAGGAAAGCCATTTCACCATTCTGCACTTCTTTGAAGTTGCTATAGTTGTGGAAGAGTATGACCACCTGTTCTTAAAAACCTACACAGATCTCATCTTGTTGTTGTCCTTTTAATATTTTGCTCCTGGTTTAACTTTATTGAAATAAATTGGCTACAAAGAAGGAAGGTACTGAAGTTTAGACAGATCCATCTCATTTTTTTAGTGTATTGATCTGGGATGGGAAAGAGAAATAACAGTGTGTAATATGTATTTATCATCCAAAGGCAACCTGACTCAGTGCAGCTATGCTTTGTGTTTTTTACAGTTCAGTTAATATTCTAAATGAAACAATACAAAAATACATTTACTGTGCACATGGTACATAATTTAGTGTATGTTTTAAGATTTAATTAGTGATTCATAAAATAAGTAGAGTGATTGAGGTTATGTTCTGTCTTTCACTAGGAGAAACTAGTGTTAAGGTTACTAAATATAAATAAATGTGTGTGGTTTGTCAGATTATCAATCATGAATCAAGCATAATTTGTCATTTTTCAGTGAACATATTTCTCTTTAGGCTGTAAGATGGTTACAGTGCACATTTATGTAGTACAAAGTAACAAAATAAGTTTTAGAGTTTTGTGATTCAGAACTTGTATACAAGTCAGAAAGTTCTGTAAATGATAGAGGTCTAGAAAGTCTATATAAGTTTCTAGAAGATAGCTAATACATGACTGTTGTCTTCTAAGGATGTATTCAAACTGCTAAATGTGCTGATTGAACTGTTTTACAGGAGTTTCTGAGAGACATCTTTAATCTTCTGTTCTTGCTGCCAAGTCTGAAAGATAGACAACAGCCAAAATGCAAGTCACATTCTTCAAGGGCTGCTGCTTATGACTTGCTGGTAGAAATGGTGAAGGGGTCTGTGGAAAACTACAGGCTGCTCCACAACTGGGTTATGGCACAACATATGCAGTGTAAGAACCTTTATTCATATGTAGCTTTTGAGTACTTTGTGGAAAACTAGTCTATTTGCCTTTTCTGTTCATTTTGGTTTTGGTTTGAATTTTTGGATTTATAAAGGTCAGTGAAGAAAACAGGAATGTATTTGTAGTATAGACTGCCATTCTGAAGACTGTGTGCTTATGATGGTTCACCACTGTGAACTGTACTGCAATAATGGAGTTTCCATTTCCTCCTGAAATGCATCAGAAGTGTCTGCATTTAATGATTTTCTACAACTAATGGTCTGTTAAGAATGCATAGGTAGAAACAGGGAACTGCAAAAGTGATGCAGAATATTTTTAGACTTAAACTGAATAGTCCCACTTTCCAAAAGTAGCAATGAAGTAAGACACGGTTACCACTAACACTGCTCTTAAAATTCCAGTTTGTAGCTCTACTACTTATCCAGCATCACTTACGATAGTGTCACAGAGCACTTATAGGCATCTTTTGGTCACCTAGAGCAAATTAGCAGATTCAATCACATGTATAATTTTCAGATAATCTGTTCTTAAATTTGGGTTATTTAAAGTATGTGGTCCTGTTAAATGACAGTGACACATAGATAATATTGTTACAGTGGATTTTACATGTTTCATTGGCTTGTGCTGGATTTTAATTTCTGATTTCCTTTTCTGACATAAAGAAACATGTTATGCTTGTTATGTAAACCAAAGTATATACACCACACTGAGCTACTGTAGATGGATGGGCTATTAACAGCACTGTCATGTTTTCAGAGTCTCTTAATATCTGTGTAGTTGACGTCTGTAGAGTGCTAATACAATTTTGTTATGCCTGTTGGTTTCCATGCTTCCTGTACTTTGGAAACTCAATTCAAATTTTAGTAATTTACGTATTATACATAGGAAGTTAATATTTTGTCTTTGATTTGCGCATTCTCATTATTCATATTTAGCTTGATAGATTTCATTTCACATGCCCAGTTTAAATTCCTGTAACATGAGGATCTGTAATTTATTATAATTTATGGAATTGATTTGGTGCCGTACCATTCAGGAAGCAAAAGAGAAATCTGATCGTAAAGTTTTGCTTTCTGTACTCATATGCCTGGGGCCTTCTGAAAAAGCCTCCAAAGTCAGTCCTAAATTCAGTGAAAATATTCTGAAGAATATGTTTTATGATAATAGCAGATATTTCTGTTTGCTGTGAGTACATCTTCTGCTGTTGAGATTATATCTCTCCAGGTGCAATTGTTAATTTTTTACACTTAGTATTTTTCTCACTCCCGATCCCAGTAATTTCTAGGTGCTGAAGTTTTCTGTAACATTTACCACAGTTGTTACTTTCTTCCAAATAGTCCTCTCTAGATTGTTTGTTCGTTCCTGAGTTCTCCAGAGCTACCTGGTCTGTTCTCCTACTCCATATTCAGTGTATCTCAGTTTCATGAATGTTAATTTTATTGCAACTGGCAGAGTGCCATTGTCTGTTTCTGATGTGCAATTGACACAAGACTTCCGATACCTCATTTGTTTAAAGTCTTGTTATTCTATTGATGTGGTCCAAAGTTTCTTAAAACTCTCTTAGTCTTAGGCTTGTCTCTCTGTTCTTCTTAGGAGACGCATTAAGGAAAATATGAATTTCCATCCTCTCTTTGGTTTTAATGTTTTAGTTTTGTGGTTCATTGGAGAAATTTTTGATCCTGCCACTTGTACAGTTGTTGTAGTCTCACCAATTACTGTCTCTGCTATTCTACCATTTTTTCTCACATTCCTAAGTGATTGAAATCAGAATGCTCTTAAGAGATGGCTTTAGTGCAGCAAACTAAAGCAAAATTTTCAAAAAGAAAACAACTTATTAAAGGATATCTAGTATATTTTCCTTGGGATAGGAAAAAAAATAATTTAGGATTCTAATTAAAATGCTGTTACTAAGACTCTATTCTGGCAGTCATATTAAAATGTGTAACTGTATCCTGTTCTTCAGACTTACACTAGTATGAATAACGTAAAGTAGTTGTAGTAAAGTTTTAACTGGAGCAGCATTTTTCTTTAAAATTTCCACTGACCTAACTCCCTTTATTGGTGGATAGAAGAGAATTGCTTGCTTTTTTGTTTCACAGATACTTCTCTCTTTGCTTTTCTCAATTTAATGCAGACTCTGATCTTACCTAAGAAGGGATTTAGATGCCCTCTGTTGCTCATAAAATCTTTTCCAGTGTTCTGGAGTTTTGCTTTCTTTAAAAACCGAGAGTGATAGAAACACTTGTTGTTCCAAAAGTGGGATCATTTACCCAGTATACACACAGACTCAAGGTATTTTATTTATTTGTTATTTTGCGCAAGGTAGGGTGCTAGGTGGTAGCTCCACAAAGCTACCACACCTTTCTTCTGTATACATCAGATTATATACATTTCAGAGAACAAAGAAATTACTTGTCATTGGTCCAAAGTTGCTGAGCGATGTTATCAATGAGTACTTTATCTTCTGTTGGTCAAATTGTCCTCATTTGCTATGTAAATTAGCACATATGCACAAGGGGCACGTCTGTTTGGTCCTGAATTGAGTTGGTGGTCATGGTCTCCTCCTGCCACCTTTCTCTTTCCCAGTTATTACAGAGAACTGCTGACTTCCTGCCTCTTTTGGTCATGATGCAACTTTCGGTGTCTGCTGGTTCCTCTTTATCAGTCTTCTACCTCTCCTTCAAGGTTAATGTGGTTAGCAAAAGAATGCATCACTTGTACAAAACCTCATTGTTAGATTCCATTTTATAAGTAACTTCTGCCTAATTCTATTTTGCAAGCCAGCTACGGTGGAAAATTCCATCCTTGCTATGCATCGCAGTTGTTCAAAGGAGGGAAACAAGACCAGCTGCTTTGCTTTCTAGGAAGTTTAAGATAATTTCTGATATGTTTGGAGTAGAAGCATGGTCGAAAAATGGAATCCAGAGAAATGCACGGTCATTTGAAGAGGAAGAAATTCAGTTGTTTTGCTTGAAATAGAACATGAATATTGCAAGTTTGGTTACAAGTTTCCCTCTCTTCCTGAGAAAAGGCTGTTTTTGACAGTGAGAAATGAAGATAGACATAATGAGGCCCAAATTTATCTTTCTAGTTAAGATCCATATGAAGGATGGAAGGCTTTTATTATCAAAATGGAGACAGTCACTTAAAAATCGTAGGGTGGAGAAAACAGGATCTTCCTTAGAAATTCCTTGTCAGATTTCTGAAAGCCCTTTGTCAGATTGAAGTAGGAGGGAGATAATCCCAAGTGTTCTCATGAAGTATAAAGAAGTCATCTGCTTGCTTTGTAATTACAACTTGATGAGCTATAAGCAGAGTGATAGATGCTGAGTCCTGATGTCAGAAAGGGTGAATTAAGATGTTGCAATTTTAGGATTTCAGTTAAGGGAGGGAATTCTGTCTTGTTCTGTCATGCTAATTACTTTTTTAGGCGGTTAAACATGGAGCAGAGCTTTGTTTCAACTGGCTGATCTGCCTAGTGTAATCAGGTAACATGAGATCACGCTACTGAGATTTTTTTGAAGCAGGAGAGTTAAAACTCTTTCCTTCCCTACTTGAAGCTGCAGGGCTAATAGTTGTTTTGATGCTGATGCCAAAATGAAGATTACAACAATTATTTGTCATGCAACAGAATGTCTTATGGGTCTGGTCTCTGAAGGTGTGAAGATCTGTTCAGAGGATGCCAAGTAGCTTCCTGAATTTATAGTTGGTATTATGAATTGAGAGGAATCCTTAATGAGCCTTTAATCTTTGACAAAATAATTAAGGATTTAATATTTAAATCTTGAACCCATGTAGCTTTTGTGGATTGTAAAATAAATCCCAACTATTTTTTTGCCTTTTTTTTCCCTATATATCTGAGCCTATAGTGCAATAGAGGTGCTGAATTATTTGTAGGACACACTGTTTTTGGAGAATTATATCCTTGGGGATGAATAACAAAGCTAGATGCATTGCAAGTTTTTGTACCAAACTTGCATACCAAGGAAGATATGCTGCAGTGAGTTTCTTTGGACACTGGATTAGTTCCTCTGTAATTTAGTGCTCGTGTCATCTAGTTGCCTCTGCAGCTTAAATGATTAATTCTCCATTCCATTCTGCTGTGTGGGATGCTAGAAGAGGAAGCCTGTCAGTGTCTAGAAGCAATACTAATCACTTAAAAATGATTTCTCTAGTCTGGTTACCATCTTCTCGACTGGCAGATGAGGAGAACTTATCCATTCTTCCCATTTCTTGGAAGCCATATCGGGACAAGGCTTATTAAGAAGAGTCCATCAGACTTGCCTAACTTGTCTAGTGCCAGGTTCTGTAAGAAGTAGATTGCTACATCTGGTATGAAATATAGAGCAATAGAGAACTTACAGGAAAATTAAATGTCTTTTCAGTTTGATTCTCTAGGCAATTCACTTCTTGCTTGCCCCTATTTTTCTTGTAGATTGCAGATTTCTTTGGTATACATGGCTTTGAAGTGTAGTAAAAACCATTTATTCTCTTCCTATAAAAACTGTTCCCAAGTTTGTTCAATCTTGTGTATAGCCAACTACTTTATTTCACTTCACTTCTGTGACTTAGCTGTGTTAAGCATCTATCCATCTTTTTTTCTGGTTAAAAAGATCTTTTGCTAGCCTGGCATCCATTATAGTAGATGTCATTCTGAAACCAGCTTCTCATCTGTAAAGAAAGGTCTCACTTCATGTGTGGTTATCTCTGATGCCAAATCTGTGTTCTGTTACGTGAAGAGAAGGCTCCCTAACTTGAGTCTCTGGGTGCTTTGCTTTGCTTTGCTTTCTTGCACTGTGACATTGGGGTGCATAGGAATGGGTAGTAGAAATTGAGTAATTTTTGTGCAAACCCCTTTCTTATGTATAAAAAATGCATAGCAGCCCATGTTTACAATTTATGTGTGCTCTTGATGACAAAAACGCTATGTGATTTTACCAAACTTCAGTTTGAGGCTGGAAGACCATTACTACGTGTAATACTACCACTACAAGAAGTGTAAGAGATGATGCTTGCCATGAATAGTGCTTTGGAGAGCACAGCAAATCACTTGCAGCCCAAGGTTACATAGCATCTAGAAAGGCTTGCTGCTGTATCCAGTGATTTTCCTGATGTACCTATAGTGCATTTTCTTAAAAAGCAGGTACAGTCTGGGTCATGTCTGTAAATGTAGAATGTATAAACAGCATGTATTTCATTAATGTAAGCATAAAGCTTTTAATTGTATTTGTGTCTTTGTAACTTGTACTTTGAGTTGATTTTTTTCTCCATGTATGGCTTATTTTTTCCAGCTTCCCATGCACCTTACAAGTGGGATTATTGGCCACATGATGATGTTCGTGCTGAATGTAGATTTGTAGGTCTAACCAATCTTGGAGCAACATGTTACTTGGCATCCACTATTCAGCAACTGTACATGATACCAGAGGCCAGACAAGCAATCTTTACTGCAAAGGTATGCTTTGAGGTCTTAATGTTCCTTGTGCGCATTTTGGTAGAATTTTAAATTCAGAATCAGTGCAAATGCCAAGAAAGTATTGACTTACTTTTAAGACTTATTTCTTGATAAAGAATATTTCTTCCAGACTTCCATTTGCTTTTTGTTCAGTTGAATTCTTTTGCCAATGTCTGAAGAAAAAATGTTCTTTCTTTTAATATATTTCTAATGCAGTAGGTTCTTAAGGTGGCATTGTGATAAAACATTCTCAAACTTATATTTCTGTTGCTATCAACTAGATTTATTCAAGTGTGGCTTTATTTGAATTGGCTGTTGTTTTTTAACTCCTAATTTGTCATCTTGTTAGAATAAATGTCATTCTTCTTGAATGTTTATAAAGTCCCGGAGCATGTATCTCATGCTACCAGAAGTACAGCAAGTGTTGTAAATTGTTATAGATCGGTTAACTTTCAGAAATATTACAATATTACTAGCTAGTTATTGTAAAGAGAAAACTTCATTTTGGTTCCTGACATCAACAGGGCATATATAATGTGTGAAACAACTAATTAGCAGTGACCTTATTTTTTGTCGTTGTTATCAGTAGTTGTTACTTAACTTCATCTAGAAATAGCTATTTATAACTAAAAATTAAAAATAAAAGAGGGAAGCTGCTGGTCTGCACATTAAATGCATTATATAGAGGGTTCATCAGAACTCCCACAACATCTGTGAATTGAAAAAAAAAATTCCAAATTTACTACAGTCTTTCGTAGTACATTCCCAAAAGCTCCTAGCTGCAGTAATTTTTTAGAAAATAGATGTTGACATGCCAAAAATGGAGTAGGTTGTGCTTAAAATGTAAGTGGAAAATAGTGTACTGTGTGTTCTTGTACACAATAATTTTTCTTAGTTGTCCGTAATAAAGTGGTTGTTCGTTTGTTTTAAAAGTTGATTGTTTCATCTTTTTAAGGGCTGTTTTTGGAAGGTTATAAGCAAAATATAAAGTCTTCTTTTATTAATTTCTTTTAGTATTCAGAAGATATGAAACACAAGACTACTCTACTAGAACTCCAGAAAATGTTTACATACTTAATGGTAGGTACAAAAGAGGATATTTTATAAAGTATCCTATTTTGGGGAAAAAAAAAGGCAAGAAAAGTGTAGTTGCCGTTCTATGTGTAAATTATTGGCAGCTTAAGTCCATTGTGCCGAAGTTTTGTAAATGAATGTCTTAACTGAAGTAGTTTTTACCCACTTTAAAGCTATTATTGAGCAAATCAGTTAAGGAAACATTGGCATAATTGTTTTCAAGAAGAGGTAGTGTAAATCCTAATCTAAGATAGGGTTTATTATTGGGCACCAACTGTAATGAGCAAGCACCAACTCTCAGACATTGGTGATTGTCTACTGTGTTTGTAAAAAAAATGTTTGTGAAGTGAATAGATGGGAATATCAGGCTCAGGTGCCACAGTCTGAGAGTCCTTCATTTGTTTAAATTTTACACCCAGCGCATTACCATTCGGGGAGCACAGGGTGTTTATCATAGAGTGAGTTAGAAGAATGAAAAGCAAGCCTGCTTTTTAGTTACAGTCGTAGCGTAGCTGAGTATCAGGGCTGTGCTCTGTGTGGACACCCTGTGCGCTTATGTTGCTACATCTCTGAGTGGCCCAAGAGCTCCCTGGCCAGGCATGTCCTTGGATACAGTAATGGAGCAGCTTGAAACAATGGACCAGTTTGAAACTGAGTAATTGACTGTACCTTCCCAATGAAGTGTTTGACGATTGTTAGAGGAGCCCTCCTGGTGGGAATTTGGGACAGTTCTGCTAATTGCCTCTGCTGTGTCCAGTTGAATTTCCAGATTGAATTTTGTAAATGTCAATAGAAACTGTTCCTGCAGAAATTACTGCATGGGACAGTCTTTTGTATGGTTTTAAGATATTTAAGAGATACTTTGTACCTAGTTAAGGGGAATCAATAGTAATGAATTACACAGATGCTGGGGAAGTCACATAGTACTATTACCAGCTGGATTATAAGAATTTAGCAAAATGGTCATTTGAGGAGTCTCTGCAGGTCTAAGTGAAGATACCACTGTAAGGACCCTAGCAACAGACTCCCATCACCATCAAACACCAACTGGCTGTCCCATTAGGATGTTTTGGTTCCGTATATGAACACCCTGCCAGGATCCCAATAAATTATTTTTTTCTTTTTAACAAACACTCTGCCATGAGTCTCTGCCTGACACCACTGTCATTCATCTTGTTTCACATGAACCTTGATGAGGTTCTGAGCTTGATTCCATGATTATATGAAGAAGAATTTGTTTGCCCCAGTTTCCCTAGTGATAAAATAGAAGATAGTATTTTTGTTCATTTCATTTTCCTTGCTCCAGTATTTTAAAGGTTAATCTGTGGAAATAAAGCATTAAAACAAGTAACGATTTTAAAATTCCAGAATCAAACAAAATTGAGGCAATTCATAGGTGTTGTAATGCCAGAAATACAGAAATATAGGCTGATATTCCTCATATATTTTGTATCTGAACAGATATGTAGAAATTGAATGTGTCACATCTTCAGCTGTTTTAATGATTCATTTTATTATTTATTAAATTTAATTTAATAATATTTTACTAATGATAGTTTAATAATTATAATAGTGATAATCATGTAACAACTGCTTTACATTTAATGAGAAGCATTTAAGCACTTAACTTTGTTGCCTAATAGGCGTGTGGAGATATTGTATATAAAAGTATGTCCTTTTTTAAAATAGACATCTGTGTATCTATGTTCAGTATATCTGTGTAATTTAAAAATGTAAGGTTTGTGTTGATTTGTTTTGCTTGATTTTTTTTTTTTATTTTTTTTTTACTTAAAGGAAAGTGAATGTAAGGCGTACAATCCAAGGCCTTTTTGTAAAACCTATACCATGGATAAGCAGCCACTGAACACTGGAGAGCAGAAAGATATGACTGAATTCTTCACTGACCTAATAACAAAAATAGAAGAAATGTCTCCAGAGCTGGTGAGTTATTAAGAGGGAATGAAAGGGAGCTTGAAAACTTATGGATTTGCTCAAATTTCCTTGACAGAATTTATTAATTCATTCACAGAAAAATACAGTGAAAAGTTTGTTTGGAGGTGTTATCACAAACAATGTTGTTTCTTTGGTAAGTGTTCTTTCCCTATCTTCATCTTTTCAAGATTTAACTTCTCAGAAACACTTATTTCATTGCCTTTCTGTTTCATTGCTGTGATTCAGGACTGTGAGCATGTAAGTCAGACTGCTGAAGAGTTCTATACAGTAAGATGCCAGGTGGCAGATATGAAGAATATTTATGTAAGTAATGCCAGCCTGAGATGTGTAGCGTAGATCACAATTAGAAATGAGTGCAGTCAAGTATAAGAGACTGTACTGTACACTGTTTAATATGTTGATGCTTTCTGTATCTGTACTCTAGTTTTGGTGTATTTCTAGGTTGATATTACTAGGTCATTTGGTCAAATTGCTTCATCTTTTCAATGGAACATGCTGTTAGGTGGTGCCATAAGACTGTTACAGTCAGTAATCACTTTCTCCCTTCTGTGTTTTAAAAAAGCTCTGGCCATGTTTTATATGAGAAATTTTTAAATGTCAAAAGATTTGATATATGCATGTACTATTGTTTATTCAGATAATTCAAAACTTACACCAAAGTAATTTTAGGTTTTTGAGTTTTTTAAACAACTGTTAATCCCCACACTTGGAATTTGAATTTCAGGCTCTCGAATTCCTTGGGGCAGCTTGGAATATTGAGTGTCATTTTTCTGAACTGTTTCCTTAATTTTTCATTTGTGTTAGGAACTGGTTTTCCTGTGAGACCCTTCTCTTAGTTCAGGTGCATGCTCTTTTTGCAAAATTTGTGGTGTCTTTGACCACCTTTATTCTCATTGTTTAAGGAAATGTTAATTAAACCTACTGTAAGATTGAAAGAGGGGGGTTTGTAAAGCAGGCCATGCAAGCACAAGGTATAAATATCTAAGATAAACGTAAACTCCTTTTGTTCTCTTTTTTCCTCTATTTTTTTTTGTTTGTTTATTATACGTAGGAATCTCTTGATGAAGTAACTATTAAAGATACCTTGGAAGGTGACAACATGTATACATGTTCGCATTGTGGGAAAAAAGTGCGAGCTGAAAAAAGGTATGATTAAGAAGAAATAAACATTTCTAATGTTTCTTTTTAGTAAGTTACTGAAATTACTGTTGGAATAAGAGTATTCCTTTAGATGAAACAGGACTGTGGTTTCATTCAAATTTCTTTTTTAGAGATCAAAATAGTTGTTTTTCTGGCTGTTAAAATGACTACTTTAAAAGCATTATTGTGAAGTTTATGAGATTTAATGCAAGATAAGATCTGCATTGAAACTTGTCAGTTACAAGATAGTAACTCTGTCTAATGAGGGGATTTGCATTGTTAAATTCATTCATGACTCATTTTACAATACCATTTTAGAAAACTGTGATTCATGCCAGATGAGTACATTTGATGTTTCTTTCAAGACACGATAGGCTAAATAGAATTGTTCAATGGGCTAAATTTGACCTTTCTGCTGCCAGTTAGACTACCCTGCTGTAGGGCATTACAACAGCTGAATTTTACGTTTGTGTGACTTAGCAACAGATTTCCAATGTCATGTTTGAAATAAATATGTTTAAAATCTTTGTGAAAATACTATTCTGCCTACTAAGCTCTTGTAAATCATGATTATTTCTAATCCTTCAGGGCATGTTTTAAGAAACTACCTCGTATCTTAAGCTTCAACACAATGAGATATACATTTAATATGGTAACCATGATGAAGGAGAAAGTCAATACACATTTTTCATTCCCTTTACGTTTGGATATGACACCTTACACTGAAGATTTCCTCATGGGGAAAAATGACAGAAAAGAAGGTATGCCTCATTAATTCAACAGGCATTGTCTTTTTCATCTACGTACCACTTTCTGCATACATAACATATGCAAGCAATTTTAAGAAAATAAAATCAAACATAAGTTTTAGTCGACCTGTGTTCCCAAAGTCACATATTTTATTTAATATGAGAAATAAAATTATTTTTCTCTTCATATACTGTTCCATTTGAATTATTGTTAAATTTGTTTTTAAAGTGTAAGAGAAATTACAAATAGTCACATAGTTTGGCACTGGCCTATTTTGATTTTGCAGGGTAATAGTTGAACAGCCAGCAAACGGCTGACTGACTGCTGTCATAAATAAGATGTACTAACTTGGAATAACATAGTTGTTATTCCTGATCTCTTCAGTAGTACAAAAAAAAAGCTCTAGCAGTTTCACAAGAGTTGGGATCTATGCTGCTTGTTCTGGGTATGGAGTGGAGTGCTGAAAAAGAAAAAAATTAAGTGCAACTACAGGAAATGTGTAATATTGAAATTCAGGTGTTTAGGAAGTAACTGTGATTAAATATTGTATTAAATTATTTCAGGTTTTAAGGAAGATGAATATTTGAAAGAAACTGAAAGTTATGAGTATGATCTGATAGGCGTAACGGTTCATACAGGAACAGCAGATGGTGGACATTACTACAGTTTTATCAGAGATATAGTCAATCCCCATGCTTACAAAAACAACAAATGGTGAGTTAAGTAAAACAAAATTTTATAAATCCTTATGTTTATATAACTAGAACTTGTTGACTTTGTCAGATGCAGTTGTATAGGAAATATGTGCTGTAGGTTCCCCTCAAAAGCACAAGATGTTGGAATTTGATAGGTGGAAATATATTAATTTATTGGCTTATAGTGGTGCTTATTACAGTTGTAATAGTCATGGAGTGCCTTGGACGCAGGAGAATGCCATGCTGGCCTCACATTAGAGCCAGTGCTTGTTTCTTGGCATGAATATCAATTATTTTGTTTTATTTGTAGAAATGAATAGTAAGATTTAATAGATTGTCCTTCATAAAATCTGTTGTTACCTGTGATGGGCATACAGCTACATTTATGATTGTGGAATTTGGTCCTTTTAATTTTGTCCGTTTTCAGTGAAATAACAATTTGAATTTTTCTTCATTTTAAACTTGTTGCATCCTGTGTGGAAGAAATTATGTTACAATACCTAGCTTATCCAAGTCTTTTCTTGCTGTGCTTTTTATGTGTGGAATTGTTTTCACATTTGATTTTTAAGTTTATGTAGCTGGTGATCTTTTCCTATCGTCCAGCTCCTCTTAGATGCAATTTACAGTGACACACTGGAATACTTGACATCTTTTTTTTTCTATCCCTTAGTTTCAAAGATTAAAAAAAAGAGACGGGATCTTCTAACACATAAGTGATAGATGAATAAATGCTATATATATATTTATTTTTTTTTATTTTTTTTTTTACTAAGACATCCCACTTCTAATTGGAAACTTTTGCATACATTGGGCATGTCGTCGTTGTGAACAGGAAGAAAAAGTTGGTGGAAGTAGCCTGGGAAAGGAGACATTCTCCGCCTGTCATTTCTGTCAATCTCAGATTCTCAGTTGAGGCCCTGGAAGAAGAGACAAGATTTCCTTTATTCCTGTTCTTTAGAATAGCTAGCTGGAGTATTTTTGACACACTCCCAACTTGTGACCCAGTCCCTGCTCCAAAGAGAATCCATAACGGTGTACCATATTCTCTGCCTCCTTCCTGTTTCAGTTCTACTGTTACATGGAATGATTCTCCTCTTTTTAATTTTGAATTCCATTTCGCTCAGATTGGAAAGGGGAAGGCAAATCTTCTTGGCCACATTAAAATCCTATCTGTACCAGAGTCAGGCTGGAAAAATGAGGAAAATAATGCGTCTTTTGATACAAAGAAAAAACAAGAATGGCTGAAATTCTGCCTTCCTGATCTTATTGAAAGGAAATCACTGTTGGGATCAGTCTTTAGTTTGCTGTGATTCAAACAAGACTTTAGAAATTAATAAGAATACTTAAATCTGAAGAATCATTTTAGGGGCCTGTTATGCTCTGTTTGCCCTTAGAGACAAACAGCAGTTGTTTCAAAAGCTTACTGTTTTACAGGTATCTTTTCAATGATGCTGAAGTAAAACCGTTTGATTCTGCCCAGCTTGCTTCAGAATGTTTTGGTGGAGAAATGACTGTAAGTTCTAGCTTCTGTTTTTGTCATGGTCAAGTTTTACAATATCTGTTCTGGAGACTTTAGTGAAGGATTCCATGATGGTCACCTTTGGTCTGCCAGATGTTGTGGATGTATATGAAACAGTTAGAAGTGTTAGCTGGGTTTTATTAAACTTTTGACATCATTGAGTAGGTGATACTTTATCTTATGTTCATGTAGATAAGATAGCTGTTCTTCCACCATTGATCTCTTCAAAGGGTCTCCCCCTCCTTCGGGGGATGAAAGACTTGGCGACTGCTTGCAAGCAGGTCATGCAAGCTTTCTATTTTTTCTACGTTTACTGTAGAACAGAAGTAAAAATTATCAAGGAGAAGGGTTATAATTTCTTCTTTACCAACTATCATCATTTTATTAGTGACTACAAATCCAAATACTTTTATGTGGTTTTAAAAGGCAGGTGTCAGAAGTATAGCATGGGTATTACTAATGAATCAAAATGGATCAATGAAGTTTGTCTCCGAAGAAGAGGTATTTCTTCGCTATATATGTTTTTAATCATCATATTATTTATTTACTTATTAAAAAGTGAGTATGCAAATAATTTAGGAATCCTTCTATTGGACGGCTTTGTTGCTCAGACTATTGACTGAAGGAATAATTACTTCAAGCTTATGCCTATTCTGGAAAAAACAGGGCTTTTTGATCTTTGTTTGTGCCTTGTGTCAGTAATTGCCCAGTTGTGGTCTGTGAATCTCTTGAGGTCAGATCCTTTTTCATTGGTGACAGAACTGAACTAAAAACCTGACAGATCAGTATACAGCTTAAGCTGTTCTTCAGTGGGAAAGTTTGAGCTCTTATATTAGGAAGTGATTTTCAAGCTAATGGGTCTACATGCTTAAATAGTTTTGCTTGTTCCTTTTATTGTGAGAAGATAAAGTTTCTCAAGTTGATATTTGTTTGCTTTCGGTAGTGCAAGGTTTTTAAATACTTTGTCTTTTGCATCAGCCCACCACCCTTTGACATAAGTCCAAATATTTTTACAGAGTATTAATACAAATAACAGTTGAACAATATTGAAATGTTCTCAGGTTACGCTTGAATTGATTATTTTTTATAATTATGTATCATTATATAAAACACATGATTAATAATGCAGTATCTTACTAAAACAGTCCTGTGGATAAGAAAAAGCTGGTAAAGAGACTATGCAGAAATAAAAAATATTTTGTATGGCAAATGGATAAAATTCCTTTAGGTGCCTAAAAAGGTGTCAGTGAGATGGATGAGACAGGAAATTGCAAGAGCTCACAGTATTGCGTAGCAACTCTGAAAAATCAGAATAGACTGATGTAGAAGAAAAAAAGAAAGATGACTACTTTGAGCAAGAAATGAATTGACAGCAGCCTCTCTGTAAATGTCCTGAAATAGTTTGCTTGCACATTTATCTCAAACTGTCAATAACCAGACCATTAAAAAAATCTTGTAATTAATGGTTTACTTTCTTCTTGACAGACAAAAACTTACGATTCTGTTACTGATAAATTTATGGACTTCTCCTTTGAAAAGGTAATTATCTTCCAAACACTTGTTCTATGATTATATTTCTACTTTTATGATATATCTCTCAAAGCAAAAATTACACAGATGTTTTTTTCTTAAAGACACACAGTGCTTACATGCTGTTTTATAAACGGATGGAACCAGAGGAGGAAAATGGCAAAGACTACAAATTTGATGTTTCATCAGAACTGCTGGAGGTACTAGTTGATTTGTTTTAACACTGATTTTAAAATACTATAGAAAATCCTAAACAAATCAGGAATCTTAATAAAGAGGAAAGCAAATATAACTTAAATCGATAAGATGACAATTCTTTCATTTAGCTATCTTCTTTAGAATGTTATGTGCTAAGAAGTAAATTAAGCTGTCCACTGTATGTAAATTTTAGATATTTTCTCCTTCTGTCCTTTATTTTTTAATTCAGATATCTGAATCATTCTGCTTCGTATTTGTAAAAAATTGTAGAGCACTTTTTTTTGAGTTTTGTGCTTATCAACATTTTCCGAACAGTTGCAATATTGCAGGAAGTATTTTCATTAACCACAGTCCTTTTCATCCTTCAGTTCCTCAGCAGCTTACCACTTTGAGGGGAGATAGAGAATAGTTCCAACTGTTTGTTTGCACTTTTGCTAGTGGGTTGTGAAATGCTAAGTGAAAGCAAGATAAGATTGTGCCTATTTGTGCTTATGATGGGGAGCATCATTCAGAAAATGATCCCTTCTTCCCCATAGTCATAGAGTAGCACAAGTGTGAGTAAAAGAGGTAGGGAAAAGAAAAACCAGCAAGACCTCCATCTCCCTGTTCTCCTCAGTGGTGAGGGCTGTTCTCAGGATACCTGGCTGTTTATATAAAGATACTATTTAAGCCATGTATGGTCTGAGGAACTGGAAAACGCAACACACAGGAGCAGAGTATTTCACTAAGGATCTCACTGTGCTGGATGTATCCCCAATATGGGATTTGTGAGACATTCTTCTCCCTGTTTATTACCTGAAAAGCCAGTTTCTCTGCTCCCTCTGGCCAGAAGTATTGCTTTATGATCTGTCAGATGGTAAGTTCTGAACTTAAAAAGACTCTTCATGCTTAGCCAGCAGATCAGATTGTGCTTTTCATTCCTCTCAGTCTTGAAAATAATAATAGATTTTATCAGTTAAACTTTAAAACTATTTTTATTTTTAAAAAAATTCTACAACCTGATTTGGTCAAAAACATACTTTTGAAGGGAGGAACAGGGGGACCTGGCATGAAATCAGAGGGCTGGATCACCTCTCCTATGAGGAAAGGTTGAGGGAACTGGGCTTGTTTAGCTTGGAGAAGAGAAGGCTCCGGGGAGACCTCATTGAGGCCTTCCAGTACTTGAAGGGAGCCTATAAACAGGAGGGGGAGTGACTGTTACGAGGGTGGATAGTGATAGGACAAGGGGGAATGGTTTTAAACTAAGACGGTGGAGGTTTAGGTTAGAGATTAGGAGAAAGTTTTTCACCCAAAGGGTGGTGGCACACTGGAACAGGTTGCCCAGGGAGGTCGTGGGTGCCCCATCCCTGGAGGCATTCAAGGCCAGGCTGGATGTGGCTCTGAGCAGCCTGGTTTAGTGGTTGGTGGTCCTGCATATGGCAGGGGGGTTGAAACTAGATGATCACTATGGTCCTTTTCAACCCAGGCCATTCTGTGATTCTATGAAATCCTTTTCTGGTTAGTTGCTGGAGTGTCAAATCTTACTCTTTAAGACTTTATAAAAAGTTCACAGAGTTCATCAGGCGTTGGTTCAGAACTTCCATCTTTAGACATACCTAGCTAGGCTGCTGGGAAGTCTAACTGATCTCACTTAGTGAAACTGTGTTTATAGAGAGATTTTTCTGTTGTTAAGTTACTACACTACTGCAGACATCAAAATACGGTCTTCAAGCTGTGGCTTTTTTTTTTTTTAACATGTTGGGTCAGTTCTCAACATTTCAGCCTAAAAATGTGAGTAATTAAGTTGTAAAACTGAGATCACAGAAGGAGGAGAAGGTTCTGAGCTCCATTCTGCAGTCATACAGCCCCCAAAAATAATATTCACTTTAGTATGAAAAAAGAACTCTGAGCCAGTCCTTTAAAATAAAGGAAATGTTTCCATTTCCAGGAATAATTTTTCAAAAGAAAAAATCTTGCTCCTTCACCCATGGCAAGCATTTAAATACTTTTAAAGTTATGCTTATGTAGTGAAATAAACTGCTTTCTTGTATCTGATGTTAGCATTTTTTCTTCAGTGGATATGGCATGATAACATGCAGTTTCTTCAAGACAAGAACATTTTTGAACATACATATTTTGGGTAAGTTTCTCTTAAAAAATGTAATATTAATACTTCTTTTCTTCTTGCAGATTTTCGTTATTTATTTTAATTAACAAATAAAATTACTGACTCTAGGTTTATGTGGCAGTTGTGTAGTAGCATCCCAAGCACACTACCAGATCCAAAGGCAGTTTCCCTGATGACAGCAAAGGTAAGTACTTCAAAAGTATATTGTGCTTATTTCAAATTTTACCTTCTTTACATTTTAATTCAGGCATTCTGTAATTAATGGTGAAATATTTTTTTTTCCAGTTAAGCACTTCCTTTGTACTAGAGACATTTATTCATTCAAAGGAAAAGGTATTCTATTTACTTGTAAACCTTCATTAAATAACTGCATGAATATAGTGAAAAGTACATCTATACTTTACATTTTAAAAGTATGTTTTTGACATGTATTTTAAGTACCATAGATGATACAAAGTTAATTTTTAGAGAGTGTAATTTAACGTGTTTATAGTAAACACAATGGAAAAAAATGGGGGTTCTGGTTTTAGCCTACTTTGCCTCAGCAGTGCATAAAGAACAACAGATCTTGTGAAATTCCTGGGTGATCTGGATTTTAACGAGCACTTGTTAAAGTCTGATGTAGAGGGGGGTGTTTACCACTCAGCAGAGCTGTGCTCATTAATTTTTAAGTTACAAATACTAATATGAACAACAAGAAAGTTCAATTTTATCTGAAACGTCTTTATTCTCAGTCAGATTTTACTTCTTTCTCATCTATGGTTGTGTAATGTTAGTAATTCTAGATTTTCTGGGATTAGTAAGAATATGTAATAATCTGTAATTGGACAATTAGTCCAGATGTGTGGATACAGCTTGCGTTAGTTTCAACGTATGTACTGTTATTTTTGAGTAGGTGCAACGTATCGCTAGTTTATAGTGTTCGGTCTTTAACTATATTCTTAAGATACAGTGTTCTGACCACTTAGAAATGTTTCAAGATTATGTTGCAATTTATTATTTTAAGTCACAGTTTTTTCTGTATTTCTTTTTACAGCCTACAATGCTTCAGTGGATTGAACTGTTAACAAAACAGTTTAATAACAGTCAGGCAGCTTGTGAAGTAAGTGACTTAGGAACTCAGCAAAGTACAAACCAACTTTCTATATGTTGTTTAACTTTCCTGGAGGTTCGTATCTCTGGAATATTTTGGACTATGAGCTACTGTATTTGGCATATTTGTGCACTATGAGATGAAATTCATCCTCCCTGAATACTGCAGATTCTGGGGAATGACTTGACTTTTATTTTCAGACACCTGCGATGAGACCATAGGCAAAAATCATTTTGTCGCTAGAATAGAAGACACACGATGTCACAACCTCTTTATTTGATTATTACATACAGGATTGTGTCATCAAGAGGTGTGTAACTGAAATTGCACAAGAGAAATGGAGAGACAGACTAATATTTAAAGACGGAATGGCAGGGACTGGAGTTGAATCCAAGGGAAGAGAGCAGTGAAATTAATGGCTATGGTGCAGTGTGAAGAACCGCAGAAGGGAATAAGAACACCTAATGTCAGACTTAGCTGAAAACAAATTAATATAGTGCCTTTCTTGTGCAGCTGAGGATCTTGAATCCAATGTGTAGAAAGACTAAAAACTCCTGGAAGAAGGAGATAAAAAATGGAGGAATTTTTTTTTTTTATACAATTTTTTGGGGGACACTGCCTGAAGGGACTCTGGGATAAAGTGGAGAGGGACAGTGAAACTGTAGCCAAAGAGTTCACTGTGGAGTTGCAGAAAACAATTTTGAGATACTGAAGGAAACTTTGTGATAGTCTTTCTGTGACAGTTTGAATGTGCAAGGACTCCAATGCATACAGTATCGTGCATTAGACCTTATTTAGTATGAATGAATTAAATTCATTGCTTTTTTATAATTGATTCTAGGTTGTTAAATTGTTATGTAACATTCAGTATTTGGGTGATATAGTTTCATTTGTATGGTGTAGTCCTAAGATGCTTAAAATGAATGAAGACATTTAATATAGTAAAAAATACTGAGGTATAAAATAAAAGGAACAGCAGCTTGTATTCTTTAATTTGAAGTGTCTGTCTTTATGAATAAAACAAAATTCATGGAGTCAGGATACTCAGCTGTACTATTTGCTGAGTCTAACTTGGAATGAATCATTCTGTTATTTTTATACATTTTCTATCTCTGGAGGTAATAAGGCTTTTCCACATTTTAAAATGCAAAAGGGAACTCATTCAGGAACTACATTCTTGTTTAAGCTTATCCCTATTCTCCAAGATTTTTCAGCTTATTCTTCATTGTAAGCATCATTTTTTATTCTGTTAACATCACTTTTCAGGATAAGCATGTCCTTCCAGAGAGCTGAATAATGGCATGCAGAACATAGAGATAAGAATATACTGGATATAAATTTATATTGATGTGCACTGCTATTGATCTTTATTCCTTTCTTGTCATGCACGGAAGACATTTAAATTTCCCTTGGATTAATACTTGCTTATTCCTTAATAATAGTAACATCAATTTCTCTTCAGACTTTAATATCATGCAAAAAGAAGATTGGACTAGAACAAGTTTGGAACGAAACTAACAAAGTATGTATCTTCTGCAGTGGTTTTTGGATCGTATGGCTGATGATGATTGGTGGCCAATGCAGATTCTAATAAAGTGTCCCAATCAGATTGTGAGACAGGTAAGAAAACATGTCCCTTTTTAAGTCAGGTGACTACATGACCCATGAACAGAAATGGATAATTATTATGACACATACAATGGTTCTGAAAGTTTCTATTAATACTTGTAGTTATCTTATTCTTTTCAATTCTTGCATATGATTTAGAGAAAATATTTGGCCATGGGAGCATTATTAATGTTTGAATCAAAAACAATGTTACTATAGGGCCATAGTTGTACAGTTAGGATCACAAAATGTCACAATAGATACAAATTAAGGTTTCTACAAGTCCCACACGATCTCTACAGATTTAAACGCTTCACATTTAAAATGTTTTTCTTCAGAATTGATTCAACAATAATGCATCCAGACACACATTCAGAAAATAACCAGTAATAAATTATGTACATTCGATGCTCCTAATGGAATGCTTCACTTCTAAACTTCTGCCTTTGGGTTTTGTAGATATATTTAATTATGCCACAAATTTTGTTAATACCCTTTTCTGGCAATGTTTAAAATTAAAAACCCCCCCCCACATTAGTAGTATTTGGATATTTTCATGTACAAATGCTATTAATAGTTTCGCACGTATACTGTTTTTGCAAGTCATTTAGGTAAAAATGTTAGCAATTACTTTATCTTACCTGAACCCTTCAATTGGTTTAACTTTTCTGATTATTAAAGTACTATTTCCCTATAGAGCCATATATAGTTTTTGTATGCAGCACATAATTAAAGGAATATATTTCAAAGGAGAACTCTATGCAAGATCTTAGGCAAAGCTCTAATCCTTGATGAATGTTTACAAATTAAAAATTACTAGAAGGAATTTCCTTAAAATTTTCACATAAATTCTTAAAGCCGGAAGCAAAATAAAAAAGTTTGCCAAAAATATCTAAACATTTCCAGAAAGAGAGAGAAGAAAAAAATGTTTGTGAGCAGCAGTTTATAAAAAACTTTGTAAAAAAGTAAAAACTTTTGTAAAAACTTTTGTAAGCTCTGTTTATAAAAAACAGATTTGACTATTTTGTTAAAAGATGATGTGTCAGTACACTAATAAGTGGGATGTGGGAGGGGGGGTCTCAACCTCAGCTTTAACTTTGAATTGCATAGAGCTGGAAGTAGTACTTGGAGACAGAATATTCTTTGTTTAGAAAATATATGTATTGACGTATATGCAAAAGAATGAACATGTGGAGTTCATTTACTTATGCATTTGCAGATGTTCCAACGTTTGTGTATTCATGTGATACAGAGACTGAGGCCAGTGCATGCACATCTTTATCTCCAGCCAGGAATGGAAGACTGGTAAAATAACACCACCTGAAAACTTCTATTTATGACATGCACTACGGAAACTGCTTTTGTTTAATGAATTATTCAAAATGGTCTTGTAAACCTAAAATAGTACTGGTTTAACTGTTCTTTATTATTCTACCCAAAATGCTCTATTTAATAATATTACGGTGGTTGGAAAAGCCAGTGTCTGAAGAGACATTGTTTGAAACATTTGTTCCCTTAGACTAGATTTTCAGCAGTCTTTCTTTTCACTGCCAGTAATATGCTGCAAGTGTAAATATCTCTACTTATGCATGAGAATCCAACTGTAAATTGGATCCAAAGGCATATAGGTTCAAATTTAAATTTGTACATCCAGTAAAAGAAGTTGGAGGTGAGAGTCTAGTCCTGTACCATATAGCTAAATCACAGTTTTTGTGAAAAAGTAGAAGAAAACTATTGGCTTCTATTTTGTTCTGCTAATTATCAAGAAAACTGTCACTTTGTCTCCAATTATGAAATATTTATTCTTTTTGATAGATAATGAGACAAAGAAAGTGTTTTTTCTTTCATCTCTTGGGTTAACTTTTTTCCAGATTAAAAATGGCAGAGTCTGTAATAACTATAGTGCCATAGCAAAACTCAGGACATGAAGATAAAATTTTCATGGCAAAAAGTAGAATTTAATTTTCTCTGGAAGCCTTACTTTAAAAGATTCTGCCACTTGGTTTGTTCAGTGATAAGTTCCAACTTTCAGTAGATGAATAAGGTTGAAAGTGCATTTTTTCTGCCTTGTCAGGATCCTGTGTATGTGTTTAGGAGATGGCCTTTCTTTAATTCCACAATAAGATTAGCTCTAACAGTATTCTTTCTTGAAACTGAGGAAATTTGGCATGCAAATCAAGAAGATAATTTTAAGTAGCAGATCCCCTAATACTTTGTTTTTTTAGGAATTCTTTTCCTGACTAGAATCGTTTCAGAATACTGATTTTATTAACCTTTCAACATTTGGAATGATGGATGCTACCTTAGTTAAGGCTATGTTTTATCTAAGCAGTACTTGGCATGAGAAAAGGTGTTAGAGGTCTGAATGTGACAATAAGTCAGAGTAGAAACTGTAAGTTTTTCTGGTTTGGTTTTTTTTGGGTTTTTTTTTGTTTGTTTTTTACTGATACAAGATGATTTTGTGTTCCACATATTGTGTGAAATATCTAAATTGGATTTTGTTTTCAGTTCGGATGACATGGATGGTCCTGTGGAAGACATTGGCAGTCGCTCTTGTGTAACACGCTTCGTGAAGACACTCTTGTCAATTATGGAGCATGGTGTTAAGCCTCACAGTAAACATCTCACAGAATACTTTGCCTTTCTTTATGAATTTGCCAAAATGGGAGAAGAGGAAGTAAGTATAGCCTTGCCTTCTTTTTTGGAAATTAGGAATGTATATAGATGTACATATTTTCAAGTAATTCAATATCTACATATTTCAGAGTCAGTTCTTGCTTTCACTGCAAGCCATATCTACAATGGTCCATTTCTACATGGGAACTAAAGGACCTGAAAATGTAAGTTTGAATATCTTGTATAACAAGAACTAGTCTTTCATATTTTACATATGTGATCATTATGTCTGTGTCTCTTGAACCATCTTTCAGCTGTTAAATTAAAATTGCTTCACTCGTACAAATTTTTTTGAGTGAATATAATAGTTTAAAACAATGACAAATTGGCTTTGCTATAAACCAGAGTTTTCTGTTTATTATAGAAATAGATATTAAGTAGAAGCAAGTAAAAGTTGGCCTCATCATGCTATTTATGGTAACAATTGATTGTTTACTCTTATTGTACAACTTAAGCTTTTACATTTACTTGCTTTTTTAAATTAAATAGACCACCATATCAGGCTGTGTAGTGACTTCAACCAACTTTTTGCATTTGTAGATACAATTTAGCTATGCAAAATGAATGCTTCAACACAAAAATCAGGTGATTAGATGTTTAACTGGTTTGATTCATGCAACTTTCTTTTATTCAAAAAAACTTAATAGAGGACAGAATATATGCAAAATCTTGTACAGGCTCTTTGAAATTAACTTCCATGTGGACATTTTGAGCCTTATCTTTTTTTCCTTCAGCCACATGTTGAAGTACTTTCTGAGGAAGAAGGTGAAGAAGAGGAAGAAGAGGAAGATATACTTTCTTTAGCAGAAGAAAAATACAGGCCTGCTGCCCTTGAAAAGATGATTGCCTTGATTGCTCTTCTAGTTGAACAGTCTCGCTCAGAAAGGCAAGAGCTTCTGAAAAACCAAAGTAAATTCTAATCTAAGCTAGTTCAGAAAGGAATTAGAGATTTTATGTGTGGGGTTTTGTTTGGGGTTTTTTTGTGGGCTTTTTATCAGCATAAAAGAGCTTGTATATGGGCCCATTATGTTTTTAACCATTTAAAAGGTAAATGCTTTATCATTGTTGACCAAATAAAAGACTCAGGCTAAATCCTTAAACACATTCAGTTGCCCACATTTGTATTTCTTTTTTTATTTGGTCTAAGCATAAAATATTATTTTTGTTCAGTTTTATGTCAATACCTTTATTTTCTCTTGTATATTGTGATACTGAAGAATATAAACTAACACTCAGTCCTGTATTTCTCCTTAACCTTGCTTAATAATCTCTGAAGTAAAATGATAAAGTTGTTTTTGTATTGTAGGCATTTGACTTTGTCACAAAATGACATGGCAGCATTAACGGGAGGAAAGGTAATTAATTTAAATATGACTGTATAAGCCTCAAAAAACCACACATATGTATGTGTATGTATGTAATTGTAGAGGGTGTGTTAATATCTTATTATTTGTTGCAGGGCTTTCCTTTTTTGTTTCAACATATCCGTGATGGTATCAACATCAGGCAAACTTGCAATCTCATTTTCAGTTTGTGTCGGTACAATAATCGACTCGCAGAACATGTAAGTATCAGAAACTATTTGCTATTTGTTGAAAGTCTTTATCTAATAAGTGTAATGGGGTGATTTTTATTATTTTAACTGAATAAGCACAAGTCTAAGTGAGTTTTGTTTGTTTTGTTTTTAAGATTGTGTCCATGCTTTTCACATCTATAGCAAAGTTGACTCCTGAGGTATGTAAACGTACTACCTGTATATTAAATAATTTGTGTTAATATTTTTCTGTTTTAAATTATTTAAATAATCTTTTGCTAATGAAAAATCTTGCATGGAAGATGATCCATGGAAGTTTTTGTGACATTAAATGAAGGCTAACTGCACTGTATTTTAAGTTTTCTAAAGCAGAAATCTGGTATGCAGTTTAAGGTAAAAGTTTTATTTAAACCCAAATAACATATTTCTAGATTCTCCACCTATATGAATTTTAAAAAAAATTGGTAACAATAAAACATTTATGATAGAATAACCATATATGTAATTATTGTCAGTCGTTCAAGTTTTGGGGCACTATTTTGTAGTTCTGTGCATGCAAACACATTTCTCAGTCAGAATAAATTCCTGCCCTGGTAATAACAAAAATATTGAAAGTTCCAAATAGATTCCACATGAAAAATATATACAGAGTGGAGAAATGTATGCTCACACAAGGACATTCTTGTCTACTGCTGTCAGAAAAGAAAAAATAATCGGGAAAAATTGAGGGTGTGTTTAGCAAAGGAAGCATGATCATGGCTGGAAAAGCAGCACATAATAAATCATTCTCACGACAGCTTTGCTTTGTGTGATAGAATGGGCACTATCAGATGACAGTCTACTTCCCTCCTGTCATGCTAACATTTGCTAAATTTGTATGCTTTTTTTGCTTTGCACACTGGAGACATTTTTGGTGAGGCGCAAAATATATAATAATAATAGTAACCACTTTATTGAAGTATTGTTAAAAGCTGAGTGAGTCTTAGCAAACTTTAAAAAAAATCATATTAGATCCAACATGTTAGAGTAGAAATGTTGGTGTTTTCAGAGGAAAACAGGATGTCAATAATAATGATCACTGTAAACCCTGAAAATGTGATGCTTTTGGGTAAACTTCTCAGGATCTGTGTTACATGTTATACAAATACATAAAAATAATACCTTCTCTGACATAGTGAAATCTTCATCTATCTAAAACAGGATAAATTGGTGAATTCTTCAAGACTATACAGCTTGGTTTTTTTCCCCTCTTTGTTCAGAATAGTGTCTGACCACGTCAGACAATGTGTACTGTTATTTCTGTGTAACTATGTATTTCTACTAGACTGATCCTATCTAGTATGATCATGTTGCCTAGCTATAAAAAGTGTCTTAATTCTAATTAAGTGGCTAATTCTAGAATTAATATATATATATATGTGTGTGTGTGGATTATTTACAGATTAAATAATGAGGGATTAAAACTAATAAATGTTCATGTCAGAAGTTCATAGAAACATGTTTTTATGCAAATGTTTGGGGTGTTTTTTAAAGTCTGAAATGAACTAGATCAAACTAGATATTTTTATTTTTATGCATTACAGGCAGCCAATCCTTTTTTCAAATTGCTGACCATGCTAATGGAATTTGCTGGTGGACCTCCAGGAATGCCACCCTTTGCTTCTTACGTTCTGCAGAGGATATGGGAGGTACAACATGTGAAAGAAAACGGACGCTAAATTGTCTTTCTCTTGTTCATTCTTTTATGTGTATGAAAGGAGTTTACATTTAATTGTCATCCTTGCTCCCTCAATTAATGATTTTTTTAAAATTACCATTTCTCTTTCAAATAAACAGCAACAGCTAATACACATTTTGAAGTATTAATGTTTTAAGTCTAAAAGTTTTAATGTTATTTTAACAGCATTCTGGTTAACTGGTATTTCAGTTTAAATTTTAGTTTAATGGGAAATTAGTTGATTCATAATAAGGGCCTAGAATGCTTCTTCTAGGCAAATTCCACTTATTTTTCTCTTATCCTTTTGCAAGGACTGTAAAACGTTTCAAGGCCCATCATTTGTTAGGGTTTTTTTGTCCATTATGTACTGGTTCTTTGAATATTTGTTTGACAATTTTTCTTCTCTGTAAAATACTCATTAAGATTTTTAATCCATAAAATAGTGCTAAATTGAATCTAGTGGATAATTGTTGTGGTGCCAGGACTATTCTTGCTTGCATTTCTAAGGCGAGAAAAGAGACTTTTAACCAAGTTGGCAGAGAGATTAATTTCTTGATCTGAGCAATAGTTTAGGAATTCAAGCTTTCATTTCTGGTGAAACTGGGCTTTGAGTTCCCAGTAAAATTTACTGTCTTTGTGACTAAGAACAGTATATCCAGCCTGAAGGATGCTGAGGACGAACTGTTGAACATTCATTCACTTTAATATTCTTTAAGTGGGGCTGGGGTTTGGAAAGATTGGGACTGTGCAGAATTAAGACCTCTGATAAAACACAGACCTGTCTTACCCACTGAAGCACTGAGGGATAGAATGTGGATTGCTCTTCAAAAGCATTTTACTCCTGGTTAGGAGTAGTTGTACAATAGGAACCACTAGGTAATTTGGGAAAGCATGTACCAAGTGTTTGCTGGGTGTCTGATCTGAGTATGAATTAGCTGTAACTGTTGCACCTCAGGTAAAGAGAGTTTAAACAGTACATCTCAAGGTCAAGAATCGCATCTATCTGCTTTCTGTATGTGGAGAAGCGGTAGGTTATGAATTTCTCTCAGCAATAAGGAAACCTTTTCAAGAGAGTTTTTGTAATTAAACTTCCTATGACAATCTGCAAGTTGTGGGATGAAGTAAGTACATGTGCTTCATACTTTAGTCAGCCACAAAGCTTAGGTATGTGATATGTCAGGCAATGCTCTTTTTTATTTCCCTCTTTATTTGTACTACACAAACTGAACCTGCAGAGGAAGCAAGTGGGTGACAGGTTTCTGTTGGAAAGCCAAGCTTTTAGCAGTGAAGTCATCAGTTCAGTCTGTGGTGTTGCCAGCATTATTATCCTCACCTTCTTGACACAGGTCTAGAGATGGAAATTGTGAAGGCAGGGATTAGAGGCCCAGTAGTTAATGCAGTGGCAGACAGATTTAGGTGTAGAACCTACTCCTGCAGCCACTCCAGTTTCTAGAAGTCGTTAAAAAGTGATTGAGCTATGAAGACAGTGAACGATGATAGTCTCTTTCTTGGAGATACCCGCCAGCTATTACAAAGAAAACTTGAGAGATCAATTTGTGATTTCTAAAAAAAAGGGAGGAAATTGTTCTTAATGTGTTTCTTTTTAAATTGAGATAAAAAATTTAAATGCAGATTTTTGGTCATGTTGGCTGCTCATGTTCTTCAGGTGGATTTAGAGTAGCTTGGAACAGCTTCAGCAGTCCAGTTACTGCCAATGAATTCTTAGGTAGAGTGAGTTCCTTTTTCCTTTTCTGGGTGCCTGGGCCTCAAGGTAAAAAGAAAACCGTTTTTAAAAACTAGCAAATGAGTGAACTACATGTGTTGGCCTAATAATATGTCAACAAATTTTCAACAACATACAACCAGAAAGGCACAGGAAGCAGCGTTTTCTCCTTATTACCTGTAAGGCTTTGATAACTGTACAACAGCACTCCACAGGCTTTTCGTTACCTTTGAAAAGCACTAGATTAATTTATTCCTTGAAATTGCATATTCATAAAAACCATAGTTACCCACAGTTTGAAGCTATAGAACATATTTGCGTAGCATTTCTGTTCTTTTGATAAACTTGTATAAAAATACTGATGCAGTGTTTTTGATTTTGTGTTAACCTATTTGAAAAAAAACATTTATTTATAAAGACAAGATTGTTCAGCTTTCTAAGTGCTTAACATTTCAACTCGTAAATATCTCACAATATGCAGAATATTTAACTTCCTGACTTAGACTGAACTTTCAAAAGTCCAAACAGGATTCAGAAGCACAAACCACTGTGAAATTTAATAAGGGTTTTCTTTGTCTGCCAGAGCACCTCAGTCTTATTAGGTGCTTTGGTAGCCTGAAATAATTTTGAAGAAATATTTTTTAAGTCTTAGTAGTTATTTTTAGAGTTTTTTAATACAATCAGTACATAATATCAAGGTTAATGTACTCTTTTTAATTTTTCCACTCTTCTTTCAGGTTATTGAATACAACCCATCTCAGTGCCTGGATTGGCTGGCTGTGCAAACACCTCGAAATAAACTGGCTCACAGCTGGGTCTTGCAAAATATGGAAAACTGGGTTGAACGTTTTCTTCTGGCACACAACTATCCTAGAGTGAGAACTTGTAAGTTAATTTAAATCAAAGAAAATTCTTCTTTTGTTGTAGCAAGTTACTATGCATGGGATATTCCTGTCACAAATTAAATACATGCTTCTGTGCTTGTCTTTTGTTTCTTTTCCAATTGTTTTAGAATTCCTCTGTATTAAAATACTAGTACAAATGTGGTGCCTCGTCAAGGTGTGCTACCTGGTTTTGATGAAAACTGATTTCATAACTTGAATTATGCATTACTAGGTTCTTCATTTTATGTGGTTAATCTACAAGATCCAGGAAGACCCAAAGAAGAGATAAAGAGCTAATCCAAGAGGTGCTCCATAGTGTCCTTCACATAGTTGTACTGTAGGCAGGAGTAGTACGTGTTCTTTCACTCCTCACAGAGCAACCTTTGAACTTGTTGATCAAGGAGAAGCCTGTGCTTCTCCCCAAGTCCAGGGTGTCCTGGCATTCTACTTTGTTCTGCCAGGAATTGTGCCGTCAGATTGCCAGATCATATATATCTTTTATAAAGAAGTTTCCCCAGTAGCAGGTCACACGGAACTTTTATACATTTTCTGTGGTTGAAGGAGATGTGGAAACTGTAGGTACAGCTTTGCAACAGACTCCAGTTGTAAACATCCCTGAAGAGGTAATGATGTCTTGATAAAGCAGTACACAATTTAGTCATAAAAATTATCTGCTTTTGCATTTCTGTGATAGGATGCATTGTGTTACAATAGTTAGAACCAAGCAGCAGACAGGAATACAAGGTGAAGAGGCCTGAAAGCAAATCTTGACACCACTTCTAACATGCTAGTCTTATCCACTCTGAGTTTTTTTTATCTCCAGTGCAAATATAGTGGTACCAGAATCTGTAAAATGCTTTGAAATCTGTAAACGGAACACACAATGTAATTTAACTTCTGATTAAATGACTGCTATGCACGTGTGTCATTTTTCAAAGGTGTAACAAATTTGTTTTTATTTGAAGCCGCAGCCTATCTCTTGGTGTCGCTTATTCCAAGCAATTCCTTCCGTCAGATGTTCCGATCAACCCGCTCCTTGCACATCCCTACACGTGACCTGCCTCTTAGTCCAGATACTACGGTAGTTCTTCATCAAGTCTACAGTGTGCTTCTTGGCCTTCTTTCAAGAGCTAAGCTGTATGTTGATGCTGCTGTTCATGGCACTACAAAACTTGTGCCCTACTTCAGTTTCATGACATACTGTTTGATCTCAAAAACTGAGAAACTCATGTTTTCTACTTACTTCATGGACTTATGGAACCTTTTCCAGCCTAAACTTTCTGAGCCGGCTATAGCCACCAACCACAACAAACAGGCTTTGCTGTCTTTCTGGTACAACGTGTGTGTGGAATGTCCGGAGAACGTACGCCTTATTGTACAGAATCCTGTGGTGACCAAGAACATTGCCTTCAATTACATCCTTGCAGACCACGACGATCAGGATGTGGTGCTCTTTAACCGTGGGATGCTGCCTGCCTACTATGGCATCCTGCGCCTCTGCTGTGAGCAGTCCCCTGCATTCACCAGGCAGTTGGCTTCTCATCAGAATATCCAGTGGGCCTTTAAGAATCTCACACCCCATGCCAGTCAATACCCAGGAGTAAGTAGATTGATACCAAAAAATTGCATTTCCTTGTTAGTATTTCCTCTCTTACTGAATGGCTCTTTTAATGAAAAATATTAAAAGGCTTATTTCCAGTGGTGAAAGTATTCTATTTTGATTTCCTGGTATAAGTAATTAATACTGTGCTTAGATCTGGTTACTGTACTTTGTAGGGGATGATTGTTTTGGTGGTTTGGATTTTCTTCCTTGCTGTGTAGCAGTTGGAGAGATTTTTTTTTTTCTGGAAGCCAGCACTGCCGTTTCCACTGTTCTTCAACATTCTGTATGCCAGTGTAGTCATAAGACACAAGGAGTAGCCTTTAATGGTGGTCTCAAGAAAGTATGTTGAATTCTAACACACTAAGTTGGAGGAATTGCCAGTGAGTTTCTTCTTTGCTTTCCGTTTCTGGAATAGGGCCAAGATTTAGCCTGTTGCATTCAAACAGAGGATGGGCTGGCATTCACCTTGGGAACACTGGTGTACCTTTTGCATAGCATTAGTACACCGAGGGCTGCACTGTCTCTACAACATTATGAGACTTGCAATAGAGAGTAGATACTAGTTAAAATAGTCCACATATAATGGTGAAAAAACAGGCTTACAAAGTTTTGAAGAGATAAAGTATTGCTTTAGGGATCCCTGAGTTGTGCAAGGACAGAAAGAATACAAAGATTTCCTTCACTCTGTAGAGGAGGAGGTTGCACGGAATCTTCTATGTTGAACTTCGGTCTAGTTCAGCTCAGAGTAAATTTTTACTCTGACAGTCCTGGGAGTATTCCTGCTGCTTTCGTTGTTTGCCTATCCCCTCGGATGTCTCCGTTTGTCTTGCGATGGACTTAAGTTACTCCACTGTGTTCAGGGTTTTCCATACGTATAGGACTTCAGTGAGTTTTAGCACAAGCAGCTTTCTGAATTCTTTTAGAATATAAATACCATCATCAGAGAATGCACATACCCATGCTGCAGAAGTTGACCCCTACATTCCTCAAGGAAAGCCAAGAAGGTTGATCACATGGATCAGGATTCCAGATTCTTTACATCTGTAGCAATGAGCTGTGCTGTTAGGAAATATCAAAACATCCATTTAAGGTTCAAAAGGGTTATGTCAAATATCTGTAGCCTAATCTGTGCAGTAAATAGTAAAGGCTAAAAGCAAACTGTATTGAGGCTAGATAAGAAATAGCCACAACTTCCATGTCACAATTTTAGTTGTTAAGAACTGTTTAGTTGTAATTATTTAAGGCTAAAATTTTGTCTGCTGATTTTATAACTTTGTTATAATGCTTAAAAATGTATTCCCATCTGAACTTACATGAATTTGTTCTGTATAATACTTAGCAGAAGTAATACAGGATAATACAAATAAGAAGATATAAACCAAAACATACTCAAAGAGATTAACCTAATATTTTTGTGTGTTTTAGGCAGTAGAAGAGCTGTTTAACCTCATGCAACTATTTGTAGCTCAGAGACCAGACATGAGAGAGGAAGAGATAGAAGATATAAAGCAATTTAAGAAAACAACCATAAACTGTTATTTGCGTTGCCTGGATGGACGGTCTTGTTGGACTACTTTAATAAGGTACGTTAGTAATGAAGTGTTAGTGTAATAATTTAATACTGTTTGAATAAGAACTATATTTTACCAAATGTGAAGTACAATAAAAATTAGTGTTGTTATTTTGTAACTCTTTTTGAAAAAGTTTTGTGGATACTTTCATTCAGAAGTAAGCAAACAAAAAGTTGCGATTTTAACTTTTTTTTTCCAAAATCCATGTTTGTGAATATAACTTATTTTAGAATGTTTCATCATCTAAAAATTCATAAACTAAGGAAATGTTTTACAATAAACAGTTGTAAACCAAGATGTATCTTGTCATGGTTCAAAAAGAGACACTCTGCCTTCCAAAAAACCTACACCTGAATCAATCAATGCTCTAATTCAGTATTTAAGCTGAAATTCCATTCTCAGCCTACCATGGTTAGTCTAGATTGGCAAAGCAGTAATTTCAGGTGCTGTTGCTGGTGTTTGTTGTTCTTTGGCAGAAAAGTTTTTTAGAAATTGTGCCTGTGGGACAGAATTTTATTGTATCTTCAAATAGTTTTTCGTTTCTAGTATATTTTAGTGATGCATCTGAGACTGCTGCTTGGGTACTTTCAGTATAACTATGAATTGCCTGTGTACGTAGGTCAGGTATTGGGGTTTTAAGTACCACTGCAGAACTCTTTTGAAAAGGGAAAATGGGCCGTGTTACTTGAAGGGATTACATGGAGTCACCTGTTAGAGAGCTCAACTGGATTTTCCCAAATGCTCTGAAAGAATTGTTATGTTGGGAGGAATTGTTAATTAGCTACGCATAATCCTTTCTTTTCTGTTGTGCTGTAAGAACATTTGTACATTTAAAAGTTCAAACATGTGGTTAACTGGACCTGTTTAAATGTATGATTTGACAAGCATCAACTTCTGTCTTTTGAAGTACATTATTTTCTTCAATTTTTAGAATTTTTGCTGACATTATTTGAGAAATATTTCTGTAAAGGTTGTTTATAAGTTACTTCTAATAACCCAAAGTTGATATAAAGGAAGTCAATATTTTTAAATGAAAAAGTGGGGGGAAAAAATAAAGAGAATAATTATGTTATTTTAGGCTTTTTTTCTTCTTCTGGGATTATTTTCCAAAGTACAGCAGCATGAGCATAACAATTTTAAGCATTTGTGTGAATTATGAAAAGTTGATACGTAATTTTCAGTGTTCTCAATGTTTGGATTTTTTTCCTAGTGCCTTCAGAATACTATTAGAATCTGATGAAGACAGACTTCTTGTTGTGTTTAATAGAGGATTGATTCTGATGACTGAGGTAAATACTTTCTTACTGAATTATGATAAACATAATGCTTTCTCATCAAGTCATCCCTTCCTTCCTGACAAGTGTTTGCTTTAAATTATTTCAATATGGTATCATATGAAAATGTATGAAATATGTTGATTAAGTACTGGCATACATGTAAAACCTTAAAATCTTAAGGATCATAGGAAGGACAAAAAAAGATTTACCTGACATTTTGTGTGTCTGAACACTAATGTAGGAGGTTAAGTGAGTAAATGTGAGGCAATACAAATCTTAATACAGGATAAAGATAACAGGTTAGTTGATAAGTGTTTTGGTAGGATATCTATAAAAGGATGTAGCTTAAATAGGAAAGATGAGCAAGAAATAAAAGGGTGATGTGTCATCTCATATATCAAGGATAGACACGCTTCCTCTGAGGTTCATAATGGAGAGCAAATTAGGTCTACTGAAAAAGTTGAAACTAGCAAGAGATGTCATGAGCAGTAAGAAATCAGTCTTGGTTTTCTTCGCATAGGTACTTCCCCAGTAGTCTTTAATAAGATTTCTTTAGTAGTAAAAAGATCAGGAAAATGATTGCCTGTTTTTAATACAGAGTGTAAGCCACCAGCAGATTACGCTGAGAGGAGTGAGTTTCTGCTTTTTTGGTGTCATTCTCTTTTTTACAGATGAACTGTGAGTGAATGGCTGAGCACAGTCACACAATTACTACCAGTTGAGAAGTGTTAAGGCAACAGGTTAAAATACAGAAACACACAAACTGAATTTCTTTCTGATGAAACTAAACCTAAAGATGCATTTCGGAAGGACGTATGGTATATTTCAGTTGTAAATGGGTATTTGGTCCATGAGACCAGACCAGAGTTAGTTCAAAATAGAGAGAAGAAAAAAGAATACCGCAGCCCTGAAATGGAAGCAGTTTAGATGTCAAGCCTCCACCTACCAACAGTTTAATGCTACAGACCCATTCATACTGTCCTGCAGTAATGTAGGAAAAGCCTAAAAGGCATTTCTGAAAAAGCTCTGAACTGTTAGTGGCTTATTTAAGATGAGTGAGATACCAGGAGACTGAAAAAGGGCAGATACAGTCTTTATTTTTTTATGTTTTTTTTTTTTCTTTTGTCCTTCTTAAAATGGGTGTAAGAGCTTGGATTCTATTCAACACAAAATGGGGAGGGACGCTAGGTCCTTTTGAGAACAAGAATAAAAATCAAGATGGTCTGGATGTGTTGGAGAAACAGCGTACAAATAAGATGCAATTCATTCTTGCCATATGCAGAACTGTGTCTTCACGGGGGGGAAAATAGCCTGGTAAAAATCCATGGTGCAAGACAACTGGCTAGGAAGTGGTAGTAGCCGTACAGTAAATGGGATATTGGAATAGATTGCTTCAGAAGGTGTCAGCCAGCACAACTGGAAGTTGAGGACTTTGAGCAAACAGCTGTTAAGGCTGTAAAGATATTTAGTCTGCCTTAAGGCATGTGGATGGACTAGATGGTGCTTTGAGGTTGATTCCAACCCCATTTTTATATGTTTTATATAAAAAATTCTCTTAACTTTTTTATGTCACTAGTTGGTATTTTCTGGGACAAAGTGTGATAGAAAAAGTTGGAATTGCAAAATCAGAAAAATAAAAATTAAGACACTGCAGTACTGTTTGAAAATTGAGTTTTCATGAGTTTGTTATAAATGTAAGCCTTTTGGATTAACTAGTTAGTTAGCTTACATTCAGTAAACTTGGGCTAAAAAGTTAGGAACTGAGCTAAACTTCATGTGTGAAACTCCTAAATAGACTAAGATACATACATACTTAAGAATAAAAAGAAATTGTTTAACAGCTTAGCCCTGATCCATACTAACAATGGATAATTAAGTTGATAAAGAATGCGTAATATAAGCTGCCATTCATCCTATATAAATAATTGCTAGAAATTAGCTAATGTTGCTTTACAGCTTAAAATTACCAGGCCTTATATTTTCACTTGTTCACTGGAAGTGTTTCGCATGGTGAAAATACCGCATCAAGCAGTTGTCACATCCAGCAAAGTTTTCCACTTAGCAGGGTTGGCCTGTGTCTTTTATCTTCACTATAATACAAAAATGGCATTTCAAGATTTTGCATTATAGGGAATGAGATTACTGTTTCTTTATCTTTAAAATATCCCAGGAGATTAAATATCTTTTCTTACATCTTCTGCTAGAATTTTTGCAGTTTGGAAATGAGTTGCTTTTCCTTCCCAATATTTCCATAAATCACAGATGCCCAGAAGGTATTCTAGTTATAAAAGGAGAAGTAATTTATCTGATGTACAATCATATAGCACGTGTCCTTAGTGTTTTGAAAAATGACTAGCATCTACATTAATCTGCTGGTTTTTTCCCCAAATTCACATACCCATGTCTCTGTCTTTATGTGTCTCAAATATCACTTTATGTGTTGGCAAGAAAAGATTGTGATTACAGATATATAAAAACATTGTGCCTCAAATTACGTTTTACTTGTTGGGTTTTACATAGATGTTATCTGTGAAAACTTTGTAATTATTTTGAGCCAAATATAAATGGTAGGCGACCCAACTCTACTAGTATAAAGCTTTTACCTTGAAAACAAATGCAGGCTGTTCTTAAATGCCTCTCTCTCTGAGATGTACTGGATATGCTCACAAAACCGCTCGTTTCTTGAGTTGAGATGGGTGGTAGCTACTTGTAGAGCGGTTATTAGTATAATTTTAGAAATTCTGTTTCCCTCTGGCATGCATATGAGAAAAATTTAATGTGACTCTAGGTTTTGGATTAGGTGAGAAGAAGAAAAATCAGCCTTATGACCAAAAGCAAGTTACAATGTAAACCCCCATACGAGACTACCTGTTGTCCATAGTTACCAAAACTGGATGTGCAGCTCAAAAATGTTATTTGGTTGTTATAAAAGATACCTGCTTGTTCATGTGTTCTCTCTTTCCTTCTCTCTTTCTGTCATTTCTTAAATGTCGTTGTCTTGGAGTAATTTTGTGATGACATCTAGCACGGTACATTTTGATACATCTTGTTTGAGTAAAAAATACATGTAAGAAGTGGTATCTATAGGATAGAAATAGAAAAGTGTGTTAATCTGGCAACATAAAGTTTTCTCATTTTTTTTCTTTATAGTCCTTTAACACATTGCACATGATGTACCATGAGGCCACAGCTTGCCATGTGACTGGAGACCTGGTAGAGCTTCTGTCTATTTTCCTTTCTGTTCTTAAGTCAACACGTCCGTATCTTCAAAGAAAAGGTTTGATTATAACCCTTCAAAGGATTATGCCTTTTGCCTGTTAATTAATTTTCATTACCCCAAACCTACTATTTTACCTTGCTTATTATTTGTGTTTAAAAACTTTCCATACGGTAGGAGATATGATAAACAATTATAAAATTGTTACTTATTTACTGACATAATATGAAAGTAGATTAAGTAAATGTGAGATTTAACAGTTTTCTAGATTGATTAAATCATGCTAGGGGAAAAAGAGCTTCTTCAGCAGTAAAATTCTGTGCTTTAACTAAAGAGCTTTTGAGATATTAACTAAACGGATTGCTTTGTGGTTTTGCGTTTGTAGATGTGAAGCAAGCTCTCATTCAGTGGCAGGAGCGAATTGAATTTGCCCATAAGCTTTTAACTCTTCTGAATTCCTATAGTCCTCCAGAACTTAGAAACGCTTGTATTGGTAAGTTGTAACAGCATAACTGCAGTCGGGCAGGAACTGTTCTACGCAGTTGCCTGCTTTGAAATTTAAATTCCATTTTTGCAAGTGCAAATGTGTACTAATACTCTGTAGCTTGGGATTGCTTATATTACTATTGTCAGTACATCAATATTGCTGCTGTTCCTATTCTAAATAATTCTGTGTTCTTCAGGTTAAAATTAATATCACTACTTCCCCAGACATGCAGACTGTGTGCACAGAAAGTCAGCCTTCATTTTGAGAGGCCAGTTTGCTACCTGAGTTTTACCTTAAGTTTAGAATCCAATCCCAAATCTTAGATTAAAATTAAAATATTAACTAATGCTCCACTTTGAAGGACACATGGTGACCAAGTTAGTCTGAAAAACAGCTTTTAGTGTTTGTTTTTATGATCTGTTACTGGAAAGTATAATAATGAAAGTAAAGCTTAAACAGCTTGTAGAATGTAATGGATTTGCTTTTTAAAATTGTAGGCGTAGACTTTGTATAGAAGTGTCTCTTTTGCATTAGAAGACCTATTTCAAAAAGTTTTTCTAGTTTAGTTTTTTTATATTATTTAATGGATATAATCTGCATTTTATGCATGCTGACAAAGGCCTAACTGTGTCCAAATTAAACCATTTTTGTGTGATTTGCATGCATTTTCCCCTTATTGAGTTCCTTTCTCATTGTACTCCTGACTGCTACTGGTTGACATTTTCCAGGCATCATACCTGATAATGTTTAAGAAGAAGGAAAGAGGGTAATTTTATTGACCTTCTACTTTCTCCACGCTGGCACCCCTCTTACTGGTGGTTGATCTGCCACAGAGCAGGTTTTCGCGAAGTGGCAGAGGTGGAGGGAATCTTGACTGATTCAGAGGTGTTCACTTTACGTGCTGTTCACCGCAGAGCCTACCTCCACGCTGCATGCTATGTGCAGCAAAGCAATAGGAAAAGAGAGTTTGCAAATGCATGAGCCTGAAGTTAAACTGTTTGCTGTTAAGAAATAACAATATGTAATAGCAAAAACAACTTTCTGTTTGTAGATGTCCTCAAGGAGCTTGTACTTTTAAGTCCTCATGATTTCCTACATACTCTGGTTCCATTTCTACAGCACAATCATTGTACATACCACCACAGTAATATCCCAAGTAGGTATTTCAGCGATTGTATTTTGAAGTTCTCTTACACTATTATTATTCTATTGTGTTCCTTGCTGATATCAAATATTGACTTTTTAATATATCCCTATTTTATCCGAACTTACACTACAGTGTCTCTTGGACCTTATTTTCCATGTCGTGAAAATTTGAAATTAATAGGGGGAAAAAGCAATATTCGTCCTCCACGTCCTGAACTTAATATGTGCCTCTTGCCTACAATGGTGGAAGCCAGCAAGGTATGTAAATGTGTGGTCTTATCAATAGCTATTCCTCTATCGTTTTCCCTTTTACAAAAAAGTGTTACAAGAATCTAGTAGCATAATGCATTTACGTTTTCTTTGAAAACAAAGCATAATTCTTCTTCAAGATGTGTTGTCCTCATATACTCCATTCTAGATGTGCACTCCAGAAGCACCATTTCCCTGCCCTTGGTGATACACAGCTTCATATTCCAGACATAAGAGTTTGAACCTTGTATTCAGAAAAAAAGCAAAGCACACCTTGTGATAATCTTCCAATCTGTTTGTGGCATTTATAAAGAAAATTCAGGAACCGCCCAGGGATTGTTCAGATGAGTTCTAAGTACGTTAAGATTTATTACCAGACAGCCAAATAGGTCTTCCAGGTTTCATTAGTCCATTCCACCAGGACTAAGGCATAATCTACTATCTGTTTGGGTAAAATACCAGTACCTGAAGTATCGTAGAGGGCTTTAAGTCTTTTACTTTCCTTTTTCCCTTCTGTGGGCTTCCTGATGGGATGCCAGCTTTGGTGGGGCTACTTCGTAGTCACTTCCAAGTTCCATTATTACAGTTACAGCAACGGTGGGATTCAGCTCACAAACTTTGCCTATCTAAAAGGTCAGTGTCCAGCTTTTTCTATGGTTAATGGTGATAAATCTCCCTTGGAAGGAGACAAATACTCCTTCCTGTCCTAGACACCCAAGTCTGGATGAGATGACTCTTCCTCTGGAGGAGTATGTTTTTCTCTCTGATGACTGCAGGGAATACTGAAATGACTAGATTTTAGATAGCTAAAGTCAGGTAAGGTGAATCCCACCCTAAAAGGAATATGTATGGACAATCTTTTGAAGAAGGAAAACTGGTTACTCACTGTACAGTAACTGTGGTTCTTCAAGATGCTTTGTCCACACAGATTCTGTGGTCTTCCTCCTGTGCTAACTCCCAGCCCTGTCGTAGGGGATTCTTATCGGTGAAGGAATTGAGTGGTGGTTGAAGCCGCCATACCCCTTATGCCCTCAGGTACAGTGGTCGCAAGGACACACTGGGTGCAGGCACAGCCCCAGTGGACACTGCTATTCAGAAAGAATCCAAGCTCCTGCACATGGGGCCTGTGTGCACGTAGATGGGAATCTGTGTGGGCAACACATTTCGAAGAAGCACGGTTACTGTAGGGTAAGTAACCCTTCTTTTTTAAAGCTTTCAGAATGATGCTTTGTATAGTTGTGCACCATCAAATTTATTGTATAACCAAAGTTTTTTTAAAATTATCTGTAGTAGTTTTCCATCATGTATCCCGAGGTAATGGATGTGACACTACACAATATAAATATTTGAATTTTAAAAGTTGTCATGTTATATGACACAGTATTTTACACTTTACAATGAATTCACATACATGAGGAACCAGATGATTTTTAAGCTTCTAAAAGCACATCCACAATTACATTTCCCTGTGATTTTGCATGCTTACTTTTCATTCAGTTTTTTTGTATAAGATTGCATTTGTTTGCTTTGAGTTTTGGAGATTTCCTTTTGACTGTCAGGTCTACAGAAGCTGATGCCATTTTAAGAGTATACATCTAAAATATATTAAAATATTGGCACACAAAACCCTTAGTGTATATTTATCATTTGGTTTGAGGCATTCCTGAAAATACTGCTTTGAAAGCTTGTGAAGCTCGGTGTTGAGAAAATTTACTTCTACAGATTGTAACTGACAAATCATGATTTTAAAAGCAGTGGAGCGTATATACTTAGTATCTGTATAGGATTTGAAACTACTGCATTCTTTTCTTGTCATCTTCAAGAGGCAGCATTCGCACAGCTTTGCACCATCTCAATCTGTTGATTCAGAATCCTACAATAAAAGTTTTTACTGGTGGGGGAATTGCATTTGCCATCCCTCCTCCAGTCTCACTGTTGAAGTTGCCAAGGGCTCAGCGAGGAGACGCGGCTGGCCTGTGTTAGACCTGGAAATTCCCATCGTATTTTCCTGTAGGATTTGATTAAACACTTGAGGGCAAGAAGTGCAGTACCATGAAGCTAGATGCTTAGGACATCTGGTTGCTGTGCAGTTGCTTATGTAGTTTAAATGAAGCTCTCTTAAATCTTCAGGGCAAAGATGATGTTTACGACCGTATGCTACTAGACTACTTCTTTTCTTATCATCAGTTCATCCATCTACTATGTCGAGTTGCAATCAACTGTGAAAAGTTTACTGAAACTTTAGTTAAAATGAGTAAGTATGAAGGTTAAACAGCCTAAGGATTTTTTTTTTTCTATGATAATTGTGAGTGCTTCTCCATTAAATTTTATATTCAAATTTTTTAAGAAAAAGCAGAGCTTGTGAAACTTCCTGCATTGATTGTTCTGGAAATTATTTTTATCCGAAAAACTGTATAATGTGTATAATGTAATGCAATCTCACCTACGTGACAGTTGTGCTTCAAGCCTGTCCAGAAGGGAGCTCAGGCAGCCAGTGAGAATTCAGTCTCCTTGCTTTGAGAGCTTCACACAGGACTCACTGAAGCTTTTTTTTTTTGGCGGTTGACATGGCTTTGGATCAGATCCTGAATCCTCAGCATCTCTGCCCATGGCATTAATTGGCAGCCTGCCCAGGAGCATATAGGACCATCTAGACAGCCACTCATGGCACTCGTGCTGTTGTTTCCAACTCAGGTTTATTTTACTCCATAGCTTTCGTAACCATCACAACATTTAATGTTTATAAACATTTAGTCCTGCAGTTTGTACCCAATACTTGTCTCAGCTCTACCAGTAGATACCAGCAGTATTTGGGTTTCTTCCTGTCATAATGTAAACTTTTTTTTCTGGTGTGTCAAGAAGGCATTCATGGCTTTATCTGTCTGACTACTCCAGCCATTCAGCTGGTTCTCTGCAGGAAAGCATCCTGCCTTGAGTTGCCCCATTAAGTCCATCTGTTACTCCAAAGGCACATCGTTGGGTTTTTAAATTTGTCTTCCACCACGGACCCTAGGATAATCTGAGTAACCCGGTGTGGTAGGTGCAGATGCACAGACAGAGGTGTCACACAAATAGTTATTACATGGACATGCAGACTGGGAGCTGGGTCGCTTCAGTTGTCTAAAAATTAAGATGTGTAGCCAGATTTTTCCTCTGTAGACAGCAGAAAGATATAGATTCCAAGAGATATTTATCTTCTGATTCTTAAATATTTTAAGTAGAATGAGCCACCTTCTGAAAATACCCACTTGTTTTCTTGTTTTCTCTGCCTGTAGAAGCTGGCTAGCTACCTATGATTAAATACCACTTCTCAACAAATAAAACTATACCAAATTAATCTTATCCAAAGAGCGATGATAGAAGAATGTTCTTTTGATCCCCAAATCACCCCTTTGCTCATTGTTTGTCAGGCTCTTCCAACTGTAACTCTGGCATTATTAATTAATATTTACTAGAGGTTGTGTTAGTTGTACAGTGTAGAGGCAGTGTGTATCGTTTGCTGTTGGTCAGTGTGTCCCTTAACTCTTTCATGGTCTAGAGGTTAATAATGAAGATTACGTTTAAAAATTACATGCTGTTTTTTAAAAAATTTTTTTTAAATCTTTAAGTTCTGTAACTGACCAGTTAGTTGAAAATTTAAGACAGTAATAAAATAAAACTGCTTAAAAACCCAGCACTAAAGACAGCTCTTTAGAATTTTTACATTTCACAGACATGCTGAAGGGATACATGTCTTTATTAAATGTACTGTTAAAACTTCACAGACAATAGGTCTTTCTGATTGTAAAAAATACTTAGAAATGTGGCCTTACAAAATGATAGGGCACCTTGGTACTGCTTTTATTAAGAAGTGAGTATCTCCCAACAAAATTCTCACACAAAACTTTCTTATAAAATTTCAGGTGTCCTAGTTGCATATGAAGGTTTACCACTTCATCTTGCGTTATTCCCCAAACTTTGGACTGAGCTTTGTCAGACGCAGGTAAGAATCAGTGGGTTTGGGAACTAACAGAGTGGAAGTAAGGGGAAAATACAATTAATGTGAATCAGAGGTTAACACATAGATTTTAACTAGTGAGTATTGCTTAATCATTCAAAATAGTAGCATTTTGAATAGAAAATACCTCTGCTTCTGTTGCCCGTCATCTGATAAAACCTGCTAAATCAAGTATAAAAATGTAGCAAATTGTATTTGCTCCTAGTATGCCCTAGGTTGTGCACAAACTTACACACCGACTTCACACAGTATTGGCAGGATGGTAGTCTGTGCAGTGTACAAAAACTACTTCATCCTGCCTCGCTCGATTTCCAGCTTTTTTTGTAGTGTAAATGATATGATGAAATAAAAATTGGGAGATCACCAAATCTAGGTATCACTGACCCTGTAGTTGGCTCACAGATTAGGAGACACCAGCCCTTCAGATACATACTGGTCATGATCAGCTGGCATTATTGTGGAATAAACTTCATAAAAGGAAAATGTGAAATAATAATTGACAGTAATTAATTTGTACAATTTACTGATACCTGATAGACCTGGAATATTTTTGTCTGTAAGAATGGTCCAGTATGAATTACGAACATGGGTGGGCCTGGCTACATGTCTCCAGCCGAGACAACTGCGCTACCGGAGCGCCATACTTGCTGTGATGACTGTGCAGTGTTCTCTCTCTCTCTCCCCTCACCAGTCTGCAATGTCAAAGAACTGTGTAAAGCTCCTCTGTGAAGATCCAGTTTTTGCAGAATATATAAAATGTATTCTGATGGATGAAAGGACCTTTCTCAACAACAATATTGTATACACCTTTTTGACACATTTTCTTCTAAAGGTAGGTGGTCTTTTAGTGATAACGTCTATTTCAAGAAATGCAGTCATATACTCTTTCAGTTTGGGATACTGTTTTCACAGTTTCATTTTTCTCTGGTTTAAAAAAAAAATGTTATTTTCACAGGTCCAAGGGCAGGTGTTTTCTGAAGCAAACTGTGCCAATTTAATCAATACTCTAATTACAAATCTAATAAATCAATATCAAAGCCTAGAATCTGACTTCAGCAACCAGAGAGTTGAAATTTCCAAAGCAAGCTCTACTTTAAATGGGGTGAGTCTTTCCTAAGCCATTCAAATACCAGCATCATTTAGGTGGCAGCTTATTTTCTATGGAAACTCTTCCGTGCCATGTACCAGGTTCTAATTAAAGAGGTGGGCATTGTTAGCTTTGCTTTGTGTGTCAGCTGGACTCGTGGTGAGAGCACGGAAACTGTCTGGCTGGGTGTGTTAACCCCTGCCAAGAAAACAGATGTAAATTTACAGAGCAGCAATCAAAGCTGTCCAGAATTCTCCACTCCGTCTCATCCTGCGCACCGGACATACTTGGGTCTCCCAAGCTGATGGTGGGGACTGTAAGACTGGGAGGAGGACAGCTTGTTGTTGAAGACGAGTCATGCAAAGAGCAGTAATCATAGAAATGTTCTAACTCAAAAAAAGATTTAATCTCACAGTGAGCAGAATATTTAGAATTTGATCTTTTGGATGTTTAGAACTTGTTAAAGCCTCTGCTTTATTGCACAGATCTGTCTGCATGTAGCCTTAATCAAACAGGAGTTTGAAATAAGGCTAGTTATGTTTGTTTACTTCTGTGTTTTTAGGACCTCCGAGCACTTGCCTTGCTGCTTTCAGTGCACAGTCCCAAACAGCTCAATTCAGCCCTTATTCCAACTTTACAAGAGCTTTTAAACAAATGTAGAGCTTGTCAACAACAGAGGAACTCATTACAAGAGCAAGAAGCCAAAGAAAGAAAATCTAAAGGTTTGCCTTCTATAACGCTAACAATTCTAAGGTTTTACAGTTTTCCAAAATGAGTGTTAACGCATTGTTTTCTTACCACTGTAGGGTGGGCCACTTCTTGGCTCCAAACACACCACTATACAAGAAATTTTATCATGGAGCTAAAATTACATTAATTTTCTGTAAGGAAAAAAGCCTTTACTGAAGTACTGTATTTAATATGGAAAAGGATAAAAATGTGAAAAGAAAGGTCTATTACTTGGATGTATGCCATGAAAAGAATGCCTTTTCCCTTAAGTGAGTTGTCATGTTTCTTACAGATGATGAAGGAGCTACTCCTGTAAAGAGAAGACGGGTCAGCAGTGATGAGGAGCATACTGTAGATAGCTGTATCAGTGATATAAAAACTGAACCTCGGGAGGCACTGACCCCAACAAGCACTTCAGATAACGAGACACGGGACTCTTCGATCATTGATCCAGGCACTGAGCAAGATCCTCCTTCCCCTGAAAACAGTTCTGTCAAAGAGTACAGAATGGAAGTTCCATCTTCATTTTCAGAAGAGATAATGCTAGCAACACGGTCACAGCACACGGAAGAGCAGGCAGGAAATGGTAAATTTGAAGAATGCAAAGAGTTTAAAGACCTGCAGGCTTCCAAGGATTCCATTGGAGCTGAGGAGGACTTGGAGTTTCCTTCCACATCGATTTCAGCAGTTTTATCTGACCTCGCAGATTTGAGAAGCTGTGATGGTCAAGCCTTACCATCCCAGGACCCTGAAATTAGCTTATCAATCAGTTGTGGCCATTCCAGAGGACTTTTTAGTCACATGCAGCAGCATGACATTTTAGACATCCTGTGTAGGACCATTGAGTCTACAATTCATGTGGTCACAAGGATATCTGGAAAAGGAAACCAAGCTGCTTCTTGACATTAGATGGAGCATGTCTGCTTTTAAGTCTTTTATTTTTTCTCCCCCCAAAAATGCTGTTTGTATAAGTTTTGCTTAATTCTGTTTTGTGCTTCAGTTTGTCCAGTGCTCTCTGCTTGAATGGCAAGATAGATTTATATGCTTAATTCTTGGTCAGGCAGAACTCCATATTTGTTTGTTTGTTTGTTTGGGTTTTTTTGTTTTGCATTTACCGTACACTTTCTTAAAGGGCAATCAGATAATGGATATGTTTTATGTAATTAAAGAGTTCACTGTAGTGGCTTTCCTTTAATATGGCTGTCTGGGAGAACAGGGCCTCCTTTGCCCTGTATGATGTAATTTAAACTTATGGCATTTTTACTGTGTATAATATGGTGTCCTCTGTGCCAGTTTTGTACCTTATAATAGAGGCAGATTGCCTCAGATCGCTGTGGTTCTTATTATCAAAATTAAGTTTACTTGCATACTAAACCACAAGAAATTTGATTCTGTAAAGAATCCTCTTTAGCTGTGGCCTGGCAGTATATATATGGTGCTTTATTTAACAGAATACCTGTGGAGGAAATAAAGCACACTTGATGTAAAATTAATTGTTTTATTTTTATTGACATGATCAATTGCTATTCTGTGCACTTCATTAAACTGATTGTGATGACTTTTCATTTGTTTATAATATGTTGCTTCAGTCTTTGGATTTCTCATCAAAGACAACTTCAAAAATGAAACAGCTGCAGAAATGATCAAATGTATATAATTGATGTAAATGCTGGTCCTTTTCTGGTTTACTCTGCATGAATGTTCAGTCATACGGTTGAGAGGGACTGGTGGTTGTTTACTTTTTTCCCCGGTATGTTAGAACATGAAATGATGTCAGAAGCCAGTGGAGCTTTTCATGTCGTTGCCCTGTTTTTAACCTGTGTTAGTCATATTTTTCTCCTGTGCCATTTGCAGGCTTCCTTTTTTCCCTCTACCTGTGCTGCAGCTGGGGCCCACTCCATGTGGCTGTGCTCCCTTGCTTTCTTGACTTCACCCCCTAAAATGCTGGAATGACTTTATTGCCCTTCCCTGTCACATTTCCTCCTGTTATTTCTGCACAATATCCATTTCCTATGTGATCTTTCAGACTGTCAATGATACTGGTTTTAATAACTGATTAAACTCCATTTTCAGCTTCATTTTCCAGTTGCTTAGCGCATTTGTTTTTCTCTTGTCTCCATATCACATCTATCTTGGTCTTTTTTCTTCCAAATTCCTTCAGTCTACCATTTCTTGTACTTTAGCATCATTTGCTTCTCCACTATTCTGTTACATGATGCTTTTGTAATTCCTCTTACTCTCTTTAAATCTACTCTCATTTTTTTTAACTTGTAATTAATCATTTCTGTCTTTAAAGATTACACTTTATATTCCCTTTTACTATGACTTTTTTTCTTGCATTTGCAGACATTATATTGATGCTGGTGAGTGCTTAACTTGGTCTCATTATTCAGAAATGAATTATGTTTTCACTCTCTTTTTCTAATTTTATTACCCTTTCTGATCAACTTCTCCATAGATTGTAACTTCAGAGAAATCATCAACAGCTTCTAGTCAAGATTTCTACGTAATGAATATCGGAATTCATCTACCAAGTCTTCTACCAAGCCTACTAATGGTTTAGGAAGATACTTGCCTATCACTCTCAAAATCTTCAAGAGATGAAGCAGTGATTATAAGCCTTCGGTGAGTAGTCTCAGTTAATTACCTTCAATAAAAACATGCATCTGATTTTTGGTATGTATGTTGTCGGTCTTTCAGCTATAGTACTTTCTTGGCTTTAGCTTCTCACACAGGATGAGATCACACCATTATTCTGTTACTAGAGAGTGGGATTCTGGTTTTTTGTGATTTTTCCCCA